>PVHP010011170.1:12218-45665 GCA_004024765.1 Zapus hudsonius
GAGAGAGAGAGAGAGAGAGAGAGAGAGAGAGAGAGAGAGAGAGAGAGAGAGAGAGAGAGAGAGAGAGAGAGAGAGAGAGAGAATGGAAAACACCAGGGCTTTCTGTTACTACAAACAAACTCCAGATGCATGACCACTTAGTGTATCTGGCTTTACACAGGTACTGGAGAATTGAACCCCTGGCCATCAGGCTTTGCAAGCAAGTGCCTTAACCTTTGAGATATCTCCCCAGCCTACCTGGTTGGATCTCACAACTGCCTTTTCCTTGTGCACAAGGAGATTGAGAGTCATCCATAGAGTCCTTCCTCCTTGGTGGTACTGAAAGACATTGGACTCATCAACTTTGAGAGATTAGTAATTCCTCAAAGGCACATGAGCCACCTAAACTCAAATTACATGCCCAGAGTGGTCAACGTGTTTCCTCCTTTATGTTCTGTATTTTAACTCCAGAGTAGCGCTCCATCATGTCAGGGTTCCGTGCTTTTCTTAGCCAAGGTGAGCTGCTCCAAATGCATCATTGCAGTAATTACCATTCACACAGAGATATTTGCTTCCTTGTAATGTTCCCATGGAATAAACTGTGAAAAGTGGGTTTATGGATAAAAGCATGTAAACATCTGTTTACAGCTCAAGACTTGCCAGATTTCATTTTTTCTTTTAATGAAATTATAACCACTTAGATTGTCATCCACAGTGTTGTTATATTAGGTTCTGCAACCCTTGCCAATTCTAAATATTTCCTTTATTGAATTTTGGCAAATGTACCAAGTGTAAAATATTGTTAGGGAGTTGTTAAATTTGTAATAGCTTTATTACCAGGAAATACATATTTTTCATTATTTTGGGGAACGATTTTATTGTTTCTGTAAAAGTGAGGCAATGTTCATTATAAAAAGGGAAGCAATTAATATACTAATAAATTTATAAAGCATTCCCACCATCTAGATATATTCTGTTTTGAAAATTTACACATTATTATAGAAATTCTTATCTACCCTTCCTTTTTGTTTCCCTCATTTCTCTCTCACTTCTGCTCTCTCTTTCTCTGGTGTGAGTGAGATTGATCAAAACATGAACAACAAAACACACTACAAATTAAATTGTCTTACGTGAGTAAAGTATGTACAAATCAAAATCGGAAGACTAACATTGTGTGTTTTCTCCCATATGTGAAATCTACATCAACTAAAACAAAGCCCGAGTTGATAAGGGACTGTTTGGAAAGAGAAAGGAAACCAGCAAGAGTTGGAAGAGAAGAACAAGAGAGGGCTCAAATGTGATCAAAGTAGATTATACCTGCATATGAAAATGTCATATTGAATTCCATTATTTTGATAATTGATGTATATTAACAAAACCTACTTACATGTTTTGTGGTTCCAGTGTTTGAGGTACTGATAGATGCTGGGTTGGGAACATCTCCTCCACGAAGAGCTGTTTCTTGGCATAGTATGAGACTGAGCTTCTTTATCTTATGTTAAGCAGTGTTATCAGTATAACGCGTATAGTGGACACTATTCTGCCCTTCCCAGACTTTTCTAGCTACTGTTGCATTCCACGAAATAGACATGTGGTGGATGGTGGCTACCCCTGGCCCCAATGCCTTGTTTTCTGAAGGGCTCTTCTGTATTAATTGTTAGCTCTATAACTGAAAGAACCGCTTAGCCAACAGCCAGTGGGTGATTGCCAAGTATGTAGGGCGTAGGGAGGGGAAGATGGCCCATAGCCATTGCCCTTGCTTCAAGGTGAGCTCTGCGGCTCACTTCATTTCCCAGAGCTACTGTGGGATCAGACAAGGATATTCCAACCAAGATCACAACCTTACTCTGGTTTTCCTCTAGCCCTTCTCTTAAGTCCCATCTTCCCAAATACTTGTCTCATACTCTGCTTACTGAGAGCTCCTTCTAAGAGATTATGATTTCTAAATTTACATATACTGGGCCAATAGTTTCATGTTGACTGTACATAACTTAATACTCCGATTTTTCACCTAAAATAAATTTGATTTACCATTATTGATATTTGAGTTGTCCATCTATTTTAGGTAGTTTTTAAACTTATTTATAATTAACAATTCAATACATTATGCGAGCACATCTTGTGATGGTACCCCCATTTTCCCCCCTCCCTGAACCCAACCCACGGTAGCCACTTTTTTCTTTGTCTGTGGATGTGTGTTGTTGGGGAGCAGTGTCTCTGGATAGTCTCTCCCGCCACGGCCCTTACAATCTGTCTTCCCCGCTCTTCTGCAAAATTTGAAGTCTGTTTTACTGTTGAGGTCTTAAGACTCTCTGGAGTTCTGCTTTGGACTGTGTTGGGTGTCCTTGGTGTCCATGACCCATGCATAGATTATCTGACTTGCTGTGGAGGCAGCTCTCTTGCCCATCTCCTATTTCCTCAAAGGATTCATTTGGGCCCTGGATGATGAGTTAGGAGTGGTTCATCTCCTGCCTGGGAGTCAGCCATCATCTCAGGACCTGTTGGTGCAATTGGGTTGTTTGTGGTGTTCATTTATTTTTCTTAGCTGTTACTAATTATTTTATTTTAAATGAGTTTATTCCTCCATTCTCTAAGGAGTTTCTAAAAGTTTGTTCGCTTTTTCTTACAAGCATGATGAATCCTACATGGATTCCACTGTGTATAGATTCTATGGCCCTGTTAATGCCCAGTGTTAGAAATGGAGGGTTGTAGGGTTCATGGATTCTTGATTTGCTTAAATATTATCAATTTACCTTATGAAGTGGAGGTATTTTATAAGTCTCAAGCCAGGTGTCAGAGTACACTCTAGGTTTGCAAAACCTTCATCCATTTCAAATGACTAAACTTTGTATCTTTATGTTTTTATTATACTACAAAATTTATAAAGACATTATACTGGTAAATTATTATTTTGATTGGTATTTTTCACACAAGCAGTAATCAATTTCTTTTTTAAAATATTTTATTTATTCACTTTCAAGCAGAGAGAGAGAGAGAGAGAGAGAGAGAGAGAGAGAGAGAGAGAGAGAGAGAGAGAGAGAGAGAACCAGGGCCACCACCTTATGGTTCCGGCTTATGTGGGTCCTGGGGAATTGAACCCGGGTCCTTAGGCACTGGAGACAAGTGCCTTAACCGCTAAGCTGTCTCTCCAGCCCTCAATTTCTTTTAACAAGCTTTTATTGACAACTTTCATACATGGACTGATGTAATTTAACCCTAATCTTCTCTAATTACCTCCTTTTGTCCCCCTCTCTCACCCATCCCCATTGAACCCCTTCTTTTAAAGTAGCTCCTCTTCTATTTTAATAGGGGATTTTTGTTTTGGTTTTTGCCACTTGTCATTATTTACACCAAAACGATCACGGGCGCAGCATTGTGCAGGGTTTGTGAAGGTAATGACAGTTTTAGGAGATAGGAATGCAACAGTCACTGGATGTTCAGAGGATAGTGCCCAAAAGACTCTTCCCCAACCTTTGCCTCTTAGCTTCTTCCTACAATGTCTTCCACAGTGTTCCCTGAGCCACGAGGCTGATCGAGATGGCTCCCTTAGTACTGAGCACTTAACAGTCATATATTCCAGCACTTCGGTGAAACTCAACTGCACTCTTCAAAAAGAAGTTTCTGCGACCAAAGGTCGCATGAAAGGCATGAAAATAATGTCAACATTTAGAGGCAGATTTTATGAGTGCAACCTATCCATATAGTCAAGCAATAGTAGTAGCTTCCCCCAGGTTTTATGAGTCAGAGTCAGAAGCTAACAGACTAGGTTTTCAGTACCAAATATGAATTCCTTCTTGTGGATCAGGCCTCTTACTGAATAAAAGGAGCAGCTGGTCTCTTTCATAAGAATTATGCCACTCTTGCCCCAGTGGACAAATGCCACCTTGCTGGTGGGCTCTGTACAATGCAGGGTAGATACAACCTTGGCTGAGACTGTTGGTGACTTTTCTATACCACCAGCACTATGATAGCTACCCAAAGGTAGCAGGTTGATTTCTCAGTGTCCTGAAACCCACACATGGGGTGTTTTACCAATGGGGCCTTAATATTCAGTTCTGGTTAGCAAACAAGAGCTTTGGTAACAACTTTTTGTATTGTTTTGCAGGCCTCGGAGGCTTCTGTGACTGACCAGTCACTGGGTATTGCCTCACCCTTTGCACTGGGGTTTTCCTACAACAATTTATAGCTTCAGAGAGCAGCATTGTCTGCCCCACAGAGAACTTTGTGCTTAAATTATATTTTTATAATGTATATTTTGCCTAAATTTTATATATGCACCAGCTGGTTTTTGGAGGTAGGATCTCACTCTAGCCCAGGCTGACCTGGAATTCACTAGTCTGAGTCTGGCCTCAAACTCACAGTGATCCTCTTACCTCTGTCTCCTGAATACTGGGATTAAAGACAATGTGTGCCACCACGCCCAGCCAAATTATATTTTTAATCAGACAACAAAGAAGTAAGTTTCCCCATGCTTTTCCTAACATCTTTAGTTTGGTTAACCTGCCTCTACCTCTTCCTCTCCCCCATCCCCACCCCACCCCTGACCCCACTTCAACATTGCACATTATTCCACACCTATATTTTTCTATCTTTTAACACCTACCATTGAGGTTCCCCCCTTACCTCTCTCATGGTCCCTGTCTAGCGTCCTGGATTCTACTGTCTCTTACTTCAACATAACATACAAATTAGAAAATTTGAAGTTAGAATTGCAGATAAGATAGAACATGTGGCATTTCTCTTTCTGAGCCCAAATACATATATAAAACTTCATTGTGGGCTCGAGAGATGGCTCAGCAGTTAAGGCACTTGCCTCCAATGCCTAAGGCCCCAGGTTCAATTCCCCAGTACCACAAGCTGGTGGCCCTGGTGCTCTCTCTCTCTCTCTCTCTCTCTCTCTCTCTCTCTTTCTCTCTCTCTCTCTCTCTCTCTCTCCCTCCCTCTCTCTGTATCTCTCTGCTTGAAAATGAATAAAGAAAATATTTTAAAAATATTAAAAAAATAAAACTTCATTATATATATACCATGTCTTCATTGTCCCTTGATCAGCTGTTATGTATTTAGGCTAATTACCATGGAAAACTTTCCCCCCTTTATTACAGGGGATAATATTGCTGGGTTTAGTAGTCATGGTTGGTAATCGTGATTCTGTGATACTTGAAATGCATCATCCCAAGCTTTAAGAGTTTCATTGAAACATCAGCTGTTATCCCGATGAGCCTGCTTTTATATGTGACTAGAAGCTTCTCTCTTCCAACTTTTTCTTCTTGTTTTAGTTGTTCTGTGAATTTAGTGTTTTGATTATAAAATGGCATAGGGAGTTCCTTTTCTAGTCCCATATGTTTGGCATTCTGTACACACACACACACACACACACACACACACACACACACACACACACACACACACACACACACACACACACACACACACACTGGCACACACAGGGCAAAACATGAGAGCCCCAGGCTAAGAGTCAGAAGAAACACACACATGCACACACACGTGTGTGTTTGAAGTGAAGCATGACAGTACCACCCTTCACCTTTCCATGGAAAAAAAGCTCTAAGAGATTAGATAGTAAAGGGCCCAAATCTTCGATAAAAATTATACATTTAACAAGGTAAGAAAGCTCCCAAATCCAAGGCAGGAAAGTTTCCCAAATGAGAAGAAATTCCCTTCCTCCTTGCCAGAGACCCTGGGAAAAGGGGAAGAGCAGAAACCAGGAGAGTCTGGTGCCAGGAAAATCTAGCCAAGAGAGCCAAAGGAACTGACAACCTGTGGCAGGCCCACTTCCAGGGGTCGGGCATCCAATTAGAGTGAGTCTTGCCATCAAACTTGGCTGTGAAAGAGAGACCTGATGGTGTGAGGACTCCAGGGGCTGACTCAGGAAGGGCCAGACCACTAGGAAGGCCTGTGGGGGGAAGAATTGTGTCTAGCCATCTTGGATGCAACTGGATGAGACGTGAGTTCTAATTCTGCCAGGGCCCGGGAAGTGGCTCCTCCTTGTTTTCCTTTGGCCTTAGCCTTGATCTTACTCCTGTTTCTCCTTCAGTATCCCAAGTATCTCTCACGGTCTATCAGACGATGGTCTTGAACTTGTCATTGCTTTTGCCTGACTCATCCAATTGCTCTCCATTGTCTTTAAGACCTGTCTTCCACTTGATCCATCCTATTTGCTTAGCTTTCTAAGAGGTTTTATTTGTTGTTTTTATGTATAGCTTCAGTTCCTTGGGGGTTTTCTTCAGATTTTCTGTGTCTTTCTTGAATGCCATTTTCATGTCTTGGTTTGACTTCCTCATTTTTTCTAGCTGCTTGTGTTCCCTTGTAATTCATTTGGACATTTATTTGTGCCATCTATAAATTTCCTGAGAATTTCATTCATGAATTTCTCTGTCTCCTCTTTCTTTGTGCAGATTTATAGTCATTCTTTTGAGCTCTTTATCTGGAGTTTCTTCTAAATAGCTCTCCTAGGGCTCCTCTACTACAGGACTGGTAGTTTTGGGGGTGGGAGGCATATTGGCTTGGGTTTTCGTGTTACCTGTTTTGAAACTTACCTTCTTGGAGGCAGCGCATAGGTCAGAACTTTTGACACATCCATGTTCAGTAAGCGTTTGGATCTCTGCTTAGTATTTCTTTGTGTTTACTTTTCTTTGCTGCATTTTGTCGTATTTGGCGTTCAGGCTTACAGATACTTGGTGCAGGTTCATGAATGGGGCAGGTGAGGAAGTCTCTCTTCAATTGCTGCTGTGTCTGAACATATGTTAGGGTACTTGGCTCTATCAGTGCAAATGCTGCCTGGCCAGGGATTGGAAGGGAGGGCTTTCAGGGACCAGTTTAGTGCCCAAGCTCACACACTCATATACACTTCCAACACAATTGGCTGATTTCAGCACTCAGGGAAGAGGAGAGAGGGAATGCCAGTGAGTGGCTGAGAGCCTGAAACCATGAATTCAACACATGCATTCTGGCGGAGCCTGGCACCCCAAATGGAGGAGGGGAGCATTTGCAGAGAGCAGCTGAGTGCCCACAAACTCACCTGAAGGTTGTAGCCCACATTGTGGTACTACAGAGAGTAATGTGTTTTCTTGTTGTTTTTTAAATGTGTAGACTGACAATTTAAATTCCCTTTCACAATAATATCTGTTCTTTTTGAGTTCATTTTTTCTCATCTATCTATTTCTCATCATCTATTGACTATATGTCTATATTTTGGTAAGTATCATACTTATTTTTAGTTATAGCTGTGTTTGTGTTTTTACTTATCCACATGAGATTTCTTCCCCTTGTTGATAGGGGAGCTAGATGCCTTTGGCTTCCTGTCTGGATCTCCTCTCCATTCTCTACGGAACTGACCTTTAACAGAAACTGATGCTATTGTGGCTGTTGTGTATGGATATAATTTCCTGGGTAGTTTGGTCCCTGGGAGCCATAACAAGTGACCAAGTGACAGAAGAAGGAAGTGTCTCCTCTGTACAGTTGTTATCATCAGGCTCCATCTTTTCATTAAAATTCTTTGTTCCTTGCTCTCTTCAGCAGCACATATACTGAAAAAAAAATTGGAATGATACAGAGAAGATTAGCATGGCCCCTGCACAAGGATGACACGCAAATTCGTGAAAAGTTCCATATTTAAAAAAAAAATTCTTTGTTCCTAGCTTTCTTTATCTTCTTCACAGAACTCATGCCACCCTTACCGGCCATGACTTGCTAGAAAAGACAGAATGTGGAAGGAATGGGGGGCAGCCTTTTGGGTTTCCTATGGCTTGGAGGCATAAAGTTTCAGCTGGAGGAAGGGTGTCGGGGAAGAAGGAAACGCTGGGGCATCTTCACTGAAACACCAAAATGAGCCCCACAGCTCACAGGGAATGGCTCCATCTCCTGAGAGTCTGAACAAGGTCCCATGCAGTCTCTGCTTCTGCACTATCCAGGAAGATGTCTCTTAGAAGCCTGCAGAAAATCACCTTCCTTTGTTGGTTTCCCTCATTACAGTCTCTAACTCAAAGATACAGGGTAGCTCTCCAAAGCTCTTCTAAAATTAGCAGATGATATTTTATTGGGACAATTTTAGTTTTATTGTTTATTGCTCTTTTTTTGCTACTTTTTTTTTTTTTAGCGAGCTTAAAAAGTTGTCTTTGAGGGCTGGAGAGATGGCTTAGCTGTTCAGGCATTTGCCCGCAGAGCAGAAGGACCTGAGTTCAGTTCCCCAGTGGCCACATAAAGCCAGAGTCACAAGGTGGCCCATGTGTCTGGAGTTCTTTTGCAATGGGTGGAGGCCCTGGAGCGCCCATATTCTCTCTCTCTCTCTCTCTCTCTCTCTCTCTCTCTCTCTCTCTCTCTCTCCTTTCTCTCTCTCTAATTAATTAATTAAATATATTTTTTTTAAAAAAACTTGTCTTTGAACTTGAGAGTTCAGTCTATCAAAAGAGTAGTAAAATTTCTATTCTGTGCTGACGGTGATTGCTTTTGTTTTTGAGGGCAATGGTTTCATTGCCTGTATCTCCCCTGACTCTTTATCTTCCATTTTATAGCCTCTAATGCTATAAACCATTCTTAATTCATTCTCGAAAGACACCTTGCATCCTCCTGCCGTCCATCCCCATTTCCCTCTGGAGCCTTCGGCAGCCAGGAGACTCCTATCTATGCCTATGCCTTTCTGGACAAGCCATAGTATGCACTCCTGCAAACTGGAGTTTTCTGTGTCTAGTTTCCAGTAATGGTTTCAAGGTTGATCCATATTGCAACATGCAACAGTGTTGTATTCTTTGATGTATAAATGGTATTCTACTGTATGAATATCCACATTATCCATCGATTAGCAGTTGGCTTTCTACATTTTGGTTGTTGTGAGTAATGGTGTTGTCAGAATTGTTGAACAAGTTTTTATGCAAAACATGTTTTTAATTCTCTTGGGCATACACCCAGCAGTGAAACTGCTGGTATATATGGTAGCTCCATATTTTAACGCTTTGAGAAGCTGTGAAGTTATGCACTACATCTGCTTCTTATTAGAGTTACCCCTCCCTAGTAATGTATGAATGGGCCAGTTTCTCCATGATTTCACCCATACTTATTAATACTTTCCTTTTCATTATGGCCCAACTAGAGTTTATAGGGTAGAGGCCCATGTGGAGTTGACGTGCGTTTCCCTAAGAACTTAGGATACAGAGCAGTTTTTCATATGTTCATTGGACTTTGCATATCCACTTGGAGAAATGACTGTTTGGATCCTTTCAAGTTTCTGATGTGCTATTTGTCTCCATATTGATGAGTTATTCATGTGTTCTATATTCTAGAATATAATCAAATATGTTATTTACCAATGCTTTCTTCTCCATTGTTTTGTTATTTCAGTGGATTGAGGGTTCTTTTTCTTGTTTATTTCTTTGAGTCAGGTTGTCCTCTAGCTGTGGTTGACCTCAAACTCACAGAAATCCTCCTACTTAGCCTCCTACTTAGCATTATAAGCATGAGCCACCAAGCCTGGCTTCTGAGGCATATTTTTGACATGTTTTATAGTTTTGATGAACCTCTGTTTCTTTGCTGGAACTTTTGAAGTCAGATCCAAAGTCATAAATACATGCAAATATATTGCCTTCTAATAGTTTTATGGTAGCACTTCTTATAGGTAGGTCTTTTGATTAAATTTGTTTAAAATTATCTATTTATTTGAGAGAGAGAGAGAGAGAAAGGCAGAGAGAAAGAGGCAGACAGTGAGCGAGTGTGTATGGGTTTGCCAGGGCCTCTGGTCAGTACAAATGAATTCCAGATGCATGTACACTTTATGCATTTAGCTTTACGTGGGTACTGGGGCATCAAATCTAGGCTGCTGGGCTTTACAAGCAAGAACCTTTAACTGCTGAGCCATCTCTCCAGACCTATTTTGGTTTAATTTTGTGTACTCTCTGAGTTAAAACTTCAAATTCACACACAAAAAATGTGTATGGCAAAACTTCTTAAATATATACAACAAAAATTACTGTAAGTGCAGTACAAAATCATTAAATATGGGCATGAATATTGTAGATCTCTAGTTCTTACTCATGTTTCATAACTGAAACTTTATGCCCATTGAATAGCAACTCACCATAATTTTTAGTGTGAATTTGTTTCTGAAAAATCACAATTAGTAAACTTTGTCTCTTTAATTCCATAGGAACTTTATGATGACTCAACTCATGACACCCCTGGATCATAGCATAGCATTGTAAAGATATACATTATATGTGTAAGGCTATTGGCCTAAGATCTCACTTCACCATCAGTGTAGTTCTGTGGGTACTATTCCTTTTTGTTTGTCATATCATCTTCTTTTGAGTATAAAATCATCTTTATTGTGGAGAGGTAATTCTGCTTCATGTACTTAAAAATATGCAGTAAAGAAACCATTTTAGTAATTTGAGATTTTGAAAATGTGTTTCCTTTTCCTATATACACAGCACAAATTTTGTATAGATGTCCCTGTTAAGAGTATTTTGTTCCTCAGATGTTACTATCATCCACTAAGAAGATATAGTTATCAGTTTACAACCTTAAATGTGATCATTTATATCCACCATCTTCTTTTTATCCCTTTCCTTCCTCAAATTTCATAGCTTCTAGGTTACAGTATTCTATAATGATATCTTTTAAAACTTTCAATCAATGACATTTATGATAATTATCAAGATGAAACCAGGTATTAAATAAAATTGGGACTCAGTTACCAAAACCACAATAAGATAAATTAACTACCCATATCTTTCCTCTTTGAATTCTACCACCATGGCCATGATCATATAGTGGTTAGTACTCTGCATTGTGAATTCTACCACCATGCACTCAACTCTGAAGGGCACTTACAGCACACCTTCCAAGGCTCAGGGAACACTGCAGATGAGGGGCCACAAGTATGTAAGAGTCACAGGGTGGGAAGGAGTTTCCTGAGGTGTTGTGCTTTACCCCCACCCCCAAACTGACTGGTACAATCATGACCCAACAGAGAATACCAATTAATCCCATGGAGGAGGGCTTTCAGTGAAATGGGTGTGGAGAAGGCATCTGAGTCTAATCCAGGACTCTGGGGAAATAACCAATAAGTAATATGTTAAAATAGATAGTACTAGATGAAAAATAGATAGATAGATGACAGATAGATAGATTAAAAAGCAATAGAATCTACTTCCCAGTTTCTTGTATTCGTGCTATTCTGTGACTGTTTGACCAATGAAACATAGCAGAGATAACTATGTTCCCGTTCTGCATGTTAGCTTCAGGATGCTTGTAGGTTCCCAGTTCTCTCTCACAAGCTGTTCTACTCATCCTAGGAACAAGCTAAGGTACCTACTTGGAAGGTGAGGAGCATCATGAAGCAAATATGCCATTTCTTCTAGGGATAGCCCAGTCCAACCAGCACCCAGGATATATACCCTCATAGTTCCTTCTGGACCCAAAGAAGCAACTAGGTGTACATAGATTCTTGAGCTAATAAAATTCTCAATGCTGAAGCTACTATATTCAGAGTCTTATTTACAAAGTGATGCATATGGAATATAGTGAAACTCACACTGGAAACAAAGGTACAATCCAATAATTCAAATTGGATAATGGAGCTATCATATGACCACTGCATGGCTTTGTCTGATTCCCAGTGTTGGACTACAGATGTTCTTGACTTTCCCTCTCACACAGAGCCTGTGGTCTCTGGGAGAGAGAAGTGCACATTTAGGTAACAGTTCATAATAGCCAGCTTCTTGCAGGTTCAGGGAATCTTTCCTCTCCTTCCCAGACACATTGCTAGAGAGCCTTCAAAGAGGGAAGGATTAACAGACCTTCAAATATGGGATTAATATGTCAGGAAAATCCTGTACCACATGCATTTGGTTCCTAAAAGAAGAATAAGCCAAATGATAAATTTGAAATTCATAAAGATATAGAAAATATTTTCTATGGTAATCCAATTTCTCATATTGGCATTCTACCTTTCACCTAAAGACATTTAAATTATTACTTCAGTGAAGTGTAGTTTTTTCCTGGCCTAGACGCAGGGATGCAGCTTCAGAATAAAATTTTTCTCCCAGAGATTTGAGAATGTCTTTGAGGTTGAGATGACAGAAGGACTTGCCCCTTCTGCATCATTTTGGACATGTTGCCAGCAAACTACTGTGATGCTGAAAGACACCTCTGGTAATTGACCATGGAGTAACAAAATGAGTAAGTGAATACTTCATATATGCGCACTCATGAGCATAAGAACAGTTTGAGTTATTTGATTTTCTGTCCTCTTCAATAAATCTTTATTTATAAACTAGGCAATGAGGTGGTCTGGCCCTTGAGCTATGATTTTCTATTCATTCATTCATTTTTATCTTTATTGCCCAAAGTTAGATACATTGATTGAGCAAATATTGTGCTTATATTCCCATTTCCCTCCTCCCTGTCCCCAATCCACTGGGTATCCTCCTCGGTGGGCACACTGGATTCATCCATGTGGCAAGGGGTTATGGATAGCACAGCAAGGTTGCCCCCTCCTTTATGAATTGTAGCTGATATTTAAAACCTGTGGTTGTGGTCATCTGAATCATCATAGGCTAAATCATATTTGCATTTTAGGCTAAAATATGACACACATTAGCCATCCTGTAAAAGAAACATATTCACACAAAGAATAGGGCTGAGACTGTAGCTCAGAGGAAGAGGACAAGGCCGTCTCACATCCCCAAAGCTCTGGGATTAATCCCCAGCACTGTAAATAAATGAATAAACAAGTCAATAAGTTCAAGATGCTCACAGTGAATAACAAGCTTTCCCTTTGATGCCTTCCTCCTTTCTTGGATGCCTCTCCACCTCCTGCTAGTTGTGTTGTTCTAAAGTACATTTTATGAATTTAATTACATTTCCACAAACATCTTGTCTAATGTATGATTATGCCAAAAATCTATGAGAATATTCCCTCTCTGATAGTTATACCAAGTTCAGTATAAATTGATTTTCTGAATATCTTTCAAATGCCTCATTTAGCATGCTTTCAGCCTAAACCTGCCTAATATAAATGTATACAAGTGGCCATTCTCCACTGGGAGATCTGTTGAGCAAAGATGTCATTTTGGAAGGAACTCCAAGATTTTAAGAGCTTTCTCTCCATGTATATACTACATGTTACCTGCTCTGGCTCACTTTCAAACAAATAGCCCACGATTTCAAATGAGAACTTTCCAAAGTAAATTACTCACACCTTCCTCCTCAGCATAAAGCCTCAGCTGAACAAATATTTAAGGGACTGCTCTCTATTCACTATTCTTAGGCAATAAAATTGAATTTTTCCCCCAATCTCTCCTTTTGCTGTAACATTTTGGCTACTTTTACCACATGTCGTTGTAATGTGCTACCAAAAATAAAGTCCCGAGTTGGTGACATGACATCAATTGTGGTTTCCAACACCGTTGGTCTAGAATGTTCCCTCCATTACAAATCATGAAATGTTAAATAATCAAACTTCTTTCCTCCTTTTCGCCTATCTTATTTTGGCAAGATGTTTTAATCTTCCAGAAAAAAAAAAATGAAATCCATGTGTTTTGAGCGGGTTCCACTACAGCACAAGTAGGCCAATGAAGACATTTTATTGTGTTAATTTTCATTAAATAAAACCCTGTTGAAAGGCAGTAGTTTTCCAAGACCCATATGATTTATGACACGCTAATGTTTGCAGGGAGACACTCTGTTTCAATTATAAGGAGTAAGTGATGGTTTTCAGAACGACTCAGTTATAATATCACACGTGACAACTTTAATTTTAGACCCGCAGGACGGGTGTGAGAGCAGCGAACCTATCGACAACGTTGTCAGCCTGGGCATCTTCATCACCTCTATGCTATGTTTAACTTCAGTCAGGGTGCTTGCCAGGGCCTCCAATCACGTGCTTCCAGAAGGCAGGCTCTGCATCAGCATTAATCACCAGGTTCCCTTGAAGTCTTTCATAAGCCTTTTCCCCCTTTCCTGTAGATCAGCAGCAGATGAGGTAGGAGACGTGCATTCGAGATGATCGCATTTATCATTTCTCTGCATTCTTTCCTTCTGTTAGTTTGCCTATCCCTCAGGGAGTGACTTTTATCACTTCTGGAAGATTCTGACTCTACATGCAAGTTCATTAAAATAACTATATTTTTATTAATTGTATGAGAATATTATCATGATTTTATTCCAACTATGCTTGAATTTATCATGGATGAAAATATATCAAGTGACCAGGGAATAGGAGTTCCCATAAAAAAACAAATAGCTGTTTGTGTGTCTGCATGACATTTAATGAAATGAGGTCGCTTGTTCTGGCCAAGGAAGCAGCACACTGGAGGGGTCACGTGAATAATGTCCGTTCTTCATGCACCATGTTTCACTTACATTAAAACCTCCCTGAAACTCATGATTGTCTTCTATCATAATTGAAATTTAACATAAGTTAAAGCACAGAATACCTTTGTTCCAATGAAAGGCTAAACGTTAAAGGACTGAAAGCCTACAGAAATGACATGTGGTGATGCTTCCTTACTCTTGATGTAAGTATGCAAAGTGAAATTGGTGTTGAGTGAAACCTATCTTACAATTCCAATTCTTTTCCTATGATGTCGAAGTGAGCGAGTTGAGCTACAAAGGGAAGCCTGTGCTTGTAGAGTAGATGTCGTATTTGGCTCTTGTAGTTTTGCAGGCAAAGAAAACAATCACCTCCCCATTTCTGCCCTTCTGATTACTATTAAGCCCAGATGATGGATATTTCAGAAAATCTGATGAGCAGAAGCACTTAGTGGACTGTATTCTCCCCCTGAGTGGAACAACTAAAAACCCATGAAGCATTTTCAATATCCAAAGAGGTCACCTTCTGCATAAGCTGTCCCTACAAGAGAGCTGTTAAATAGAATCAAGATATCACTCACTGTGCATGCGTGATGATTTCTGGATTCCAACATTTGTCTATCTGAGTGATCAAAGGGATAAACCAGCAATTACAAGAAATGTTGAGTTAATTAATCCCATGTCAACCAAATGATCAGAATAATGACTCATCTTTTTTTTTATTTTCAGAGTTTTTTATATCTTTATTCTGAATAAGCATATACACTGTATGAGCAAATCTTGTGAATGTGTCCCCGTTTCCCTCCTCTCTGTCCCCTACCCACTGGTGTGCATACTGGATCTGTCCAATAACTGCACCAGAGGGAGCCAGTTTTTCTTTCTTTTTTTCTTCCCCCTTTGTGTATTGTTGCTGAGGGGGGCAATGTCTCTGGATATTCTCCCCCACCATGGTTCTTAAAATCTTTCTGCCCCCTCTTCCGTTCATCAGTTTCCTGAAAGAATAATGACTCATCTTAAAACTCATATTTTATTCACAAAGTAGGGTCTCACTCTAGCTCAGACTGACCTGGAATTCACTATGTAGTATGTAGTCACAGGGTGACCTCGAACTCACAGCAATCCTCCCCTCTCTCCTATGGGCTGAAGGAGTGCACCACAGGCCTCTGAAGCTCATCATCTTTATTTTATCAAAGTGGCATGATTTCAGTATGGCAATGGTATTCAGGAAGTCTGATGAAAATATAAAATAGCACCTGAAATTATAGCTGCATATATCTAGAAACGTGCTTTCTGAGTTACTCAACACTCAAACTGAGGGAAACTTTAACGATTTACATTTTAATGTTTAACTAAAACATGCATTCAAATATTTTGCATAATAAAAATTATTAGAGAATTAACTTTAAATTACAATATCCTCAATTATAGAAAATGCCACAAATATATTTTCCATTCAGATAAAAAGATCGCTAAACAAACACCTTTCCCTTTCTTTAATCTCTTGACTAAAATAATTCATTTTTACAGAGGCATATTTTTTCTTGAGACAGGCTCTTGTTATGTAGCTCAGACTGACCTTGAACTCAGAATCCTCCTAACTTAGCCTACTGAGGGCTGGGATTGTGTTATTGCTTTTATTATAATTAAAAAAAATAGTTGAGATCTGGACTGGAGAGATGAGCCAGTGAATAAAATGCTTCCTTTACAAGTGTGAGCACCTGTTTGGATCCCCTAGACCCATGAGAACTCAGACATTGTAGCGCTAGGATCTGTTACCCCGTGTCCTACAGGGAGATCAGAAGTGGAGCCAGGAAAATCCCCAGAAGCTGGAGAGTCAGCTAGTGTGTGTGCAACTGTGAAGAGTGACAGACCTCATCCCAAACAAGGTGAGAAACAAAGACTGACACCTGAATTGGACCTCTGACCTCTCTCACACACATGTCAAAAAGAAAATTTAAACTTATGGGTCAGGGCTGGAGAGATGGCTCATCAGTTACGTTGCTTACCAGTGGAGCATGACAACCTGGGTTCAAGTCACCAGTAGCCACGGAAAGCCAGGTGCACAAAGTGGTCCATGCGGCTGGAGTTCCATTGCAGCTGCTGGAGGACCAGGCATGCCCATTCTCTCTGCCTGTCTCTCTTTGCTTGCAAATTATATATATATATATATATATATATATATATATATATATATATATATATATATATATATATATATATATATATATTTTAAAGTCATTGGTCATTTATGAATTAAGAGATGAAATAAATAAAATAATGACAAAAATATTTATTTAAAAATCTAGTTTGGGGATGTAGCTCAGTTGTACTTTCATGGCAAGCATGAGGTCCTGGGTTCAATCCCCAGTACCTCAAAAAATATAAATTAATAAAATAATCTAGAACAATGTGAGTAAATATTTGAATAGTGCTGCAGAACTAAGAAATTAATTCTTTCTCTCCTCTCTCTCTCTGTCTTTCTATTCTCAATAGGTTGTAAAGTATCAAAAAGGCCAAAATAAAACTAATTCCCAAATTTTTCTTAAGTTAGATGATAAAATTTGTAATACCTACTATAAAGATTCTTTCTAGAATTAAATGATATCCAATATCACAGGTACTTGGCACAGTATTTATTATATAGTACGTATCCAATAAATTTTAGTTATTCTTTACTTGCCTGACATACAATTTTACATGAGAACATTCTCATTATAGATTTTGAATAAAGTTTATTTTAATTTATTATGTAGATGTCTTGTCCTATCTTGTGTTTTAATATAAATTTACAGTATGTTCAATAAACAAATAATGTATTCATTACTTTTCTTGTCCGTGTAACTGAACACCTGAAAAAAATTAAAAAAGGAAAGCTTTATTTTATCTCATGGTTTCTTATAGATTTCAATCTATGATGGTGGGGAAGGAATGGTGGTAAAAATAGCTCCATCCAAGGTGGCAGGAGAGTGAGGTGGAGTTCCTCATGTAATAGCTGGCCCAGGAGACAGAGAGATATACCAGAATCAGGCCTGATATAACCTCAAAGACCTGCTTCTATGACCTACTTCTGCCACTGAGGCCTCACATACTTGGGCTTCCACAGCCTCCCAAAGAACAATCTCAGCTTGAGAAAAAAGTTTAAACATGAGTTTTTCAGGGACATTTCAAATAAATCATAACATATGTAAAGTGTGTCCAGTTCTTAATCATTGCCCTTAAGTAATTACTATTTTTTCAATATTATTTTAATGGTAGATTAAAATTTTGATGAATCCATCTTTAATAAGTGCAAATTGATCCTCTTAAAATTCTCATTGCTACAGTTAGAGCTCGTTTTTCTCTTCCTCAAAAATACTGGTTTTTCCAACTTCATTAATTATAATCAGTTTGATATTTCAATGAATATAACTTGCATTTTCTTAATTATTTTTTGTTTGTAAAGCTCATTATGATTTATAATCCTTTTGGGTATCTTCTCTTGTAAATTTACATGTTTTACATTTTGCTTAATCATTTTCTTGCATGTATGTTCCTGTTTCCTTTCATGATATATGAACATGGCTAAGGCATAAAATATTAACTTATTTTCTGGTTAGTTTCTGTTACATAATATTTCTATTTTTAAAAACTCTAATCAATATTCTTCATTCTGGCTCTTGGTATAAATAATACTGTCAGAAAGTTATTCAATTCAGAAAAGAATGAAAAAATGTTCAGTTTTATCTTCTTCATATTTTTGTTCCAGTTAAGATATTTTTATTTTGTCCTCTTTTTAATGAACGTTACTATAGTATAGATCTAGTTTTGTCTTTCTCTTAAATGGGTACCTAATATTCCAATATTGTTTAATGAATATTCCCTTTCTCATTTTTTGAAATGCAACATGAATGATTAATATTACTAATTAAACTTCTTGTATGTGCAACTCTACTTACTAATCTATTGGTAAGAGAACCGTACTGTTTCAGTAGCCACGACTTTATACACTAGCAATTAAACTGTAGGTTGCTAAAGATTTAGCAATAGTAAGAGATTTCTGGATGTCAATGTGGAAGGTATATGAGCATGTGAAAACCAAAGTTATTTCACAACCAAATGCTTAAGGAATCCAAGAGTTTTCTACCTGTGCTCATCCAGGTTGCCCTGCACAGCCTCACTGCAGCCTTGTTCTGAAGATACAACATACACCCTTTGCACATAGTCTCTGGACAACCATTATACACATGCTATATGATTTTACATAATGTAAATATACACACAGAAAGGACGTGTATGATAATTCCATATTTCACACCCGATGCCTTTTGTTAGTAATGACAGTCATAATGAGTACTATGCTAAGTGCCTTATCTAAGTTTTATCAGTTAAACCATAAGATATGCAATATTTCTTATCCTTCCATTTGACAAATAAGGATGCAAATAAAGAGCAGCACTTTTTAATATGCCTTGAAGGAGCCACTGGGGCAAGGCATCTATGACTTCTCCACAGGGCTTCACCACTTCTCTGTGTCCCAGAGCAGAGGGACAATAGATGAATAAGAAATAATACCATACATAAATGTTCTATTTGAGGAAAAGGGAATTGAACTCAAATAACCTTGAATTTTCATCTGGATTCAGAGAACCTTCAATTTTTTTAAAAAAATATTTCTTTGTATTCTTTGCATCTCACTTATTTAGCTATGATCTTTTTTTTTTTTTTTTTTTTTGGTTTTTTGAGGTAGGGTCTCACTCTAGTCCAGGCTGACCTGGAATTCACAATGTAGTCTCAGGGTGGCCTTGAATTCATGGCGATCCTCCTGCCTCTGCCTCCTGAGTGCTGGGATTAAAGGCGTGTGCCAACACACCCAGCCGGCTCTTTAGCTATGATCTTTAACAACTGGGAACCATTTACAGTTTTCAGTAGCATGTATGAAGCATAATATTCTGTACGTGTCTCTGATCTCCTTGGAATTAACTTCTTCCAAAGAGAAAATATAATTTTAAAACATCACATTTATAGTTCCAGCAACAAAAGAGGGGTTTGCCATTCTCATTGAGGACTAATCACTGCGCCATGCCCGCTTCATAACAGCAGGGTGTGTTTGAGCCTGCTTTATGTGAGTCCTGATTCTTTGGATACCTCTATACACTAATGGCGATCAAATGGGCAGGTGTTTATTTTGCAAGGAAAAGCCAATTCCACAGACTCTTGTAAGTATTTTAAATAAACATTCTCTGTTAACCCTAACATAGGGCATTTAATATGACTTTTATAAAGAGCTCATTTACATTTATGTGGAAAAAATGGAACAAAAGATCATTTAAACCTGGTCCTCCTCAAGTTCAATCTCCAAGTTCAAGCGGCTGATACTTTCTTTCACAGGAGGCACTTTGTGGTTAGAGTATAAATTGAGGCAGGTTGGCTAAGCCAGAAGTTACACAGTCTTTACAGAATGGGCTGGGGGCTTTTTGGATACTAAGCAACCCTTAATGAAGTCCACTTATATTCCAACCCCTCCACACCAACCAGTTGAATGCAAACTCTCCTGGTGCAGCAAAGAGGAAATCATTTTCCAAGCCTCCAATAGGGAAAAATAAAGATTGCCCAACACCACATCCATTTCTCAAAATGACCCTCATATTCTTAAGAAGTCAGCAAACCTTGCTTAAAGCCCTGGAAACCTCCCAGGGACAGACTATGTTCCAATGGTGCCTGATTGTGTGAAACATCCTTTAAAAAAAAAAACAAAAACTTAGAAGCCTGGTTATCTGTGTATGCAAAGAAACAATAAAGTGTGGGGAAGATTTACTTCCCTCATTCTAACAATGGTGGTGTCAGAATTGCATTTCATTTTTCATGAAAAGGAACAATAATAACATGTTTTGTTTTTTTAATTGTTACTGTCCTCTAAACCACCCTGTGCGATATTCCATTAAATATATAGACAAGACATTCTTCCATGAGAAGTTCAAGAACATTTCATAAAAACATTGATATTTTAAGATATCATTGCAGTGCATAGGAGCATACCACAGAGTTGGGGGAGAGTTGGGTGAGTTCACAAAAATTTGGAAGTAGAATTACCAAGTTCTTCAGTTGAGCTTAAACAATCTTAAATAACTGGTTGAAAAACATGTACAATATTATTTAATTATATTTGGTTACTTACATTGAATAATTTTAATAGACATTAAGAGAGTACAGGAGTATTAAGCAATTGCCTTTATATTTTTTATATTTTAAGATAGCTTTATATTTATAGGAAAGTTGCAAAAATTAACTCATATACACTTGATCACCTGGTTTCAACTAATGTTAACACCTTACATTTACTATAGTACAACTAAAATTAAGAAATTAACAATGGTGTGATATACATAAAAATTAAATTAATAAATAATAGATTTTGTTAGAGTTTTATAAGCTATTCTACTGATGTTTCTTTCCTGGCCTGGAAACAATCCAGGATCCCACACTGCATATAGTTTTAATGGCTCCTTAGTCTTTTTCATCTATTAAAATGTCTGTCCCCACCACACTTAGGTCCCTAGGAAACTGATTGGAGCTTGGAAATTTAATTTACATAAGTAGCTCACATATTTCTATTAGTACTTTGAATTTTATATGGTAGTCACCTATTCTTGAAACACTGGGTTTTAGGATTGAAAGAATTTAGGTACAGTAACTAGGAGACCCAAGTTAAAAACTTAACTTTGTCACCAAATAGTTATAGAATTGGGCAAATTAATTAAGGCTTATAGCTTTGTTCAATACAACGAGAATGGGAATATTATATATCATCTAGATTTGTAAGGATTAAAGAAAGATAATTTATGACCATGCATAGAATAGAATTAACACTACATACTAAATGGCATCTAGAATTATTTCTTTATGTTTACCCATTAAAAAGCAATTTTAGGACCTGGTGTGGTCACATGTGCCTTTAACCCCAGCACTCAGGAAGCAAAGGTAGGAGGTTGATGCTTCCCTGAGACTACATAGTGTATTCCACTTCAGCCTGGGCTAGAGTAAGATCCTACCTCAAAAACAACAAAAAATAAAAATAAAACATTTTAGAATTCATTAATGGACATTACATGTCATGCAATTTGATGCCTTTTTATTTGTAGTTTTAGTTTTAAGCAGAAAGAGAGAGAGAGAGAGAGAGAGAATGGTCATGACAGGGCCTCTAGCAAATGAACTCCAGATACATGCACCACATAGTTCATCTGATTTATATAGGTTCTGAGGAATTGAACCCACGTCCTTGGACTTTGCAGGCAAGGGCCTTAGCCACATCTTCAGCCCCAATTTAGCATTTTTGTTTCTTTGTTTATTGTTCCCAAAAATACAGATAATTGCTCCAAAATAAATAACTAAAAGGGAGCATATATCCATAGTTAAAGTCATGTTAACTTTCTATTTTTAACTATCCTACCATCCTTTTTTTTTTCTACCACTATAAAGCTATAAATAAAAAAAATAGCAAGTCAAATAAAGAAAACCAAAACAAGTCCATGGAAGATTGTCTATGGAATGTGTGAAGTTCAGTCTAATAAATTTATGAAGTAGAAGCCAGAATCTCAAGTATTGAATACAAGGTAGAGAAATTAGATGACTTGATCAAATCCAATCAAACTTTCCAAAACATATGAATGGAACATAAGAGAAATATGGAACACTTTGAAATTAAAAAAAATAACTAATGCTCAAATAATAGATATTGAGAAAGAGAAGAACTTCAGGCCAATAGCAAAGGAATTATTTCTGATAAAATTATGGAAGGAAATTTCTCAAACCTAGGGGAATAAAATGCCTATCAGTCAAAAGAGCCATATGGAATCCAAATAGGACCAGAAAGGAAACTTCCCACACCATAATACAGTCAAAACACTAAAAACTCAGAACAAAGAAAGGACACTGAAAGCTGAGAGAAATGTCCAGTCCCATATAAAGGCAGACTTATCAGACTAACAGCTGATTTTTCAATTAAAATCTAAGCACTAGAAGGGCTTAGAATATTATAAATGTTGAATAGATGAGATTACAAGAAGGATAAATAATAACCAAAGTGAGGAAAATTCTGACACCAAATACCACAAAATCACCAACTTGACAGTGACACTTTTCCAAAATAACACTCAATATAAATGGTCTGAATTTCCCAATAAAAAGGCACAGACTCTCAGAAACTCACCTCACCATCAAAGATGGACACTTCTTGAGATTGACAGAATGGAAAAAGATATGCCAAGCAAATGGAACCACATACAAACAGGTGTTGCTTTTTCTAATATCTGACAAAATACACTTTAAACAAAATAAACCAGAATACATAAAGAAGGCTGCTACACACTGATCAAAGGAACCATCCACCAAGAGGACTGTTTAATCCTGAACACACATGCACCAAACACTGGTGCACCAAATTTTACAAAACAAATTCTATTAGTTATAAAGTCAGAAATAAATCATAATTCATTAATAGTAGATGTCTTCAATACCCTACACTCATCAACAGACTGTGCATCTGGGAAAACAAACAAACAAACAAGGAGGGTTAACCAAAAGTAAGAGCATAATGAAAAAGTGATAAGTACCTCTTTGTTTATTACATGAGCGATAATTGAAAGTTATGATTTCCTCCTGAACAAAACAAGCACCTTCCTTCACAGGCAATCTGCCTCAGTAGAATGCAAGCACCTTGAGCTTGAATTTATCAGAGAAGAGACAGAACAACTGTAGGAGATAGGAATTTGCTAGGCAGCTAACGGGTCACAGGACACTAAAGTGGACAGCTTTTTCTTGGCTAAACGTGGGAATTGTCCTTGGGCCTGTAGGGGAAAATCTAGGCCATTACACTTTACCACAGGTCAGAACCATCAGAAGGATCTGGCTCTTCCTTATCTCTGCCCCCTTCAGGAGTCCTTCCACTACTGAGAATTACTAGAGAACTAAGGTTTCTGGGAAGATTGCCCCTTTCTCCAAACCTGGCAACAGGACTGAATTGCTTAAACTAGCTGTCCATCCATGTGGCTCATAAAAAATCCCCAACCTGAATGTTAAGGTGGGCTTTTCTAAGCTCCTCTTGCTTCCCTAGGCAAGAGTTGTCCTTTTCTTAAGTATGAAGCTTCCCAAACCCTATCATGCCTCCTTGAGCAAGAGGTACACCCTCCTTCCTTTCCATGAGTTCCTCTTCTCTTACTGCCATCCCTCCTTAAAGCTCAAAGTTAATAAAATCTTTCTGAACCTTATCCTATGGTCTGTGGATTTTATTCCTAGGATTCATAAGACAAAGATCAGGGAACAGCCCTAATGATTGGAGCAATTGGCATATATTGGTACATTGGCAGAAGAACCCCAAAATTCTTCTATCACTAGTGATTTTTTTTAATGACCATGTTTATAATCTGTATGTACATAAAGCTCAGTGGTACACACACAGCCAAGCTAGAGGGCATGTTCTTTGGCCTTTGCCTTTCCCAGATTGGTGATTTGAGATTTTGGACCATGGCGTTTCATCTTTAGGGACAAATCTCATCATATCTGCCCTTGAAATTGATCCTGATAGATTCCACCAGTCTAGCCAGGGCTCTTTTATTTTCTGAGGTAATTTGTGTGAATTAAAAGGTGGGGCAAGTCTTCCTGTGGACCATTCACCCTAGCCTGGCATTCCCCTGGATGATGCAGTATGGGAACCCCCCCCCATCTTGTGACACAGGACATGCAGGGACACCACCAGCTCCATGGGATCCATGCTATGTGCAGTCACCAAGAGCTGAGTCTTCTTGTTCTCCACCAAAGTTGGGAGCAGTGTTGACCCCCGCTGGAAGAAGAAGTGGGCTTAGTCAGGATTCTTTCTTTGACAACAGCTTTTTTTCTAAGCCTGGGTCAACAGCCTCTGCTTCTTCTCCTGCTTGGTCTCTGGCCTGCACTTGTGGGCAAGCTTAAGCAGCTGGAATCTCAGCCACTTACACAGAATAGCCCTTTGCCTCTGCAGCCAGATCTAATGGCCCATTTGACAAAGCTGGTGAGGCCCCTTTGGAGCTGAATGTCTTGTCCAATGCCAAAATTCTTGGGCTTTTCTCAAAGACAGGATTTACAACCTTTTTGGCTTCCTGTTTTTTTATGACAGCAGGGGCCATGGCCACCTTCTTTCCCTTGGCATTCTTTCCTTTGAGAATCTTGCTTAGCTGGAGGAGAGAGCACAAGTGATTTTGATGGAAGAGTTTCTGCGTGTCTCTGGTGTAAAGCATTTCACTTTTAAACCAGTAGGAAGTGGGTAGTAAACCATGCTGGATTAGCCTGGCTAAAAAGATGCCCCCATATCTCCAAGACATCACACTAAAACAGCCTTCATTGAAGGATCAGCTGCCATGTGCACACCACAGGGCATAGTGGCTCCATCCTTGGCCGTGTGCCAACAGCAGATGCCATTTTAACAGGAGAATGCAATTAACTTATTCTGTTTCTGTGAAGTGGTCCAGCTTCACTGAGTTTCAACTAATTAATAAATTTGTCAATTAGGAAAGAGTACTTGCCAACTTCCTCTGTATATTTATTCAGCCTAATACACACCCATAGAGCTATGTTGTTATTTTTATCTAAGGTTGGTGGGAAGCAGGAAGGTTGCCAGCTGTTCTGAATACCTAATGGCAGATAAAGGAGCAAACTTTAGTCCAGCATGAGGTCATTAAGTTCACTACAGCAAAATTCTGCTTTTCAATGAGGCTTTTGAGTCTTTAGAATTGACTGGTGAAAGGTAGAGAGTCCTTTGCCAGGTAAGGATAAAGCATTGAAGAAAAAGGATACCATTTTCTCGGTGCAACACGCTGCCATCCCTGAGTCTTTAAGCTGTGGCTGTGTCCAAGTTTGAAGAATTTGAAAGTAATAAGAGCAACCACTTCTTTAAAAAGGGCTGGCCATGGTCCATGCAGAAAAAAATACAGGTAGAGAGCTCTTTGAGGTAGATGATCTTAATAGATAACTTTGCCTCAAACTAAGGGGTTCACTGAATCAGCAGTATTTTTAGAACACTGTGGGTTAAGGATTCAATAGACCTGTAGTCTTGAATTCCACCACATCCAATCAATCTTGACCCAAGATTCCAAGTATAAATTTGAACATTAGTCATAGTTTCCTTTGAAATTGGGTGGCTTTTGCCTGTTTAAGTTCCATATTTCTCTTTGGCATAAGGAGCAGCTTTCAGAGGTATACTGTTCTTCCTCTTATGAAACTGTATGTTAATAAAATTCCAATGATTAAAACTGTTTGTCTCTGAGATAGAATTTTAGTATGTTCACCCTCACATAAAAATCTTTTATTAACTTTTTTTTAAAAATTTATTTTATATTTTATTTATCCATTTTCAAGGAGAGAGAGAGAGAGAGAGAGAGAGCGCACCAGGACCACCACCTTGTGGGTCTGGCTTATGTGGGTCCTGGGGAATTGAACCCAGGGCCTTAGGCACTGGAAGCAAGTGCTTTAACCGCTGAGCCATCTCTCCAGCCCTTAACTTTTTGAAAGACAATGATCACTTTTAATATGGCAAACTTCATATAAACATGTTTACTTTCAACTGTTTAGTTGCCTTAACATTCAGAGTTGTATAATGAGTTGTATAATAAGCACTACTGTCCACTTCGGGACATCCTTACCCTCCCAAACTAAAATGCTTCACCATAAAATATTAATTTCTCCCGACTACTCTTCCCAGCCTTGGCTAACTGCAATTATAACTGACATGTCTATTTACTCGACTATATTAGGAACCTCATATGGGCACAGTCATATAATATAGTTTCTAATTATCTGGTTTGTTTCACTTAGCATGAAGTTTTCAAGGTTGATCCATGTTGTAGCATGTATAAAACTTTTACTTTTCTTAAAGGAAGAATGATGTTCTATTGTGTGCATGTGCAATAACATGCAATAATTGACATGCAGTTTGCAGAATTAACACAGAAACATCCTGTGGAACCGTTACCCAATGTTGCCCAAACCTAACATCTTGCATTATTCTACTATAATATCACAACCAGGAATATACTATTTTAGAGATCATTGATTTTGTTCAGCTCTCACAAGGATAGAAGCCCTGATTAATCTGTATAGGTTATACATTGTACATATGAGTGTGTATGCATATCTACTTGTGTGTTATTTTGTCAATATAGCACACTATATTGGTGTGCTAACAGCTAAATTCAAACATAGATGCCCTGACAGACATGCCCTTATCTCTTTTTCTATGCCATCAGTATATTTTCTATCTTTATATTATTAAGAATGCTATATAGGAATCTGGGCCTGGTGGTACAGGCCTGGGATCTCACCTACTCAGAAGGCTCAGTCCGGAGGATCATAAGGTTAAAGCCTGCCTGAGTTATAGAGAGTTTAAGGCCAGCTTGTTGAATTTAGGGAGACACTGTTACAATAAATAAATTAAGACAGATTTAGAGATATAGCTCAGTGATAGAGCACTCAGTGTTGGATCTATGAAGCCCTAGGTTCAATCTCTAGCTCCAAAAACAAAATATCAAAGCAACAAAAACAATGCATATAAACTGATAATATATAACAACTTATATAAACAGAAAATATATAACAACTCGAGTTGACCCTTTTCACTAGGTTAACTTGTCCCATGGAATCATAGCTTGTTTTATTTCATTTTCTAGTAATTTCCCATGGTATGCATGTATTTAAATGATTCCAACCATTTACTTATTAAAGAACATTTCTGTGGCTTCGACTTGGGTTTGTTATGAGTAAAGCTTCTATGAACCTTTCTACAGAGGTATTTATGTGAATATGTATTCTCTTTTCTCTGAGCTTAATGCCCAAAAGTTCAGTGTCTGGCTTGTACAGTAAGTGCATGCTTTGTTTTGTTGTAAAAATATCCTACTCAGTATAAGAAAATCTGTATCATTTTGTATCATGAGTAGAAGTGTATCTGTGTGAGGCTCAGGAGACATCTCAGTAGGTGAAGTGTTTGCCTTGAAAGCACGAGGACTTGAGTTCAAATTCTCAGTCCCTGTGCAAAAGCAAGGTGTGGTTGCTATGTGCACCTCTGATCCAAACACTGGAGAGGCAGGGACCAGCGGATTCTTGGTACTTGCAGGCTAGCCTAATTGGTGCGCTCCAGGTTCAGTGAGAGACCCTGTCTCAAAAAAATGAGGTGAAAGATACTAGATATGTCAATCACACACACACACACACACACACACACACACACACACCACTTGCATACACACACAAAATGTACCGTGGTCCACTATTCCTGCATCTTTACTGGCACTTAGTCTCATTTCCATGTTCATTTGATCAGTTCTGATAGCTATGTCATGGCATTGCACTGTGTATTAATTGGAAATTCCTGATATCTAGCAATGTTGAATATCATTTTGCCATTCATTTGCTATCTGTGTATTTTCTTTGATGATAATGAAATGCCTGTATTTCATATCTTTTGCCCATTTTCTTAATAGAATTTTTGTTTTTGAATTTTGGTCACTAATTTTGGTTCTCAATACACACAAGTTTTTTTTTTTGTCAAACATATAATGATATATATATATATATATATAATATAATATAATATACACATTTTCTCTCAGTTTGTGTTCATATTATTTTAACAGGAGTTTTAAATTTGAACAAGCCTTGGTTATAAAATTTAATGGATTGTTTTTGATGTTTTGTCTGGAAAAAATGACCTATGATCACTGTACTTTCAGTTTAAAATGAATGATTTATTAGACAAATAGGAAGTAAAACAAAAAAGTCAAGTGGTAGATAAAGAACAGAACATAGAACATCAAACACCATCTGGGTGTTTCCAGGTTCTTGGCATCTTACTCAAAAAATTGCAGGCAGGTGCACACAATAGTGAAGGAACAAGACATTTTATTAAGAGCAAAGTGGTAGAACAGCTTGAAAGTACTGCCAAGAAGGGAAGGGACACACTTGAGATTGGAGAGATTGGGCCCTAGAAAGTGGCTTGGGCTTGTCTTTTAGGACATTTGTAGGGGAGGGTAGTCCAGTCTCTAGGGGAATATTTGGGTATGGGGGAAACTTCTAGTTTGATTGAAAAGTTTAGGCTGCTTAACCATTTCTCTACTGTGCATGTCCCTCCCCATAACACATCCCATTTTAATCAAATCCCATTTATACATAGGCACGGATAGGAGGTTATCCATAGAAGTTCACTAGGCGAACACAGTTGTTCTTGCTCACATGCCCCCAAAACCAGTCCAGACAGGATGACCCTCTGCTACTCCAGTCATCATATTGGAGTAGAAACTGCTGATCAATCCTGATTGCCGAGGGAGGAGAAAACTGATTCATGATTTGAAGTGAGGTGTCTGCACAGCTCAGTGCAGGTGGGGGTCCCAGGTTGCCATCACATTGCTCAAGTGTGTTATGAGGAAAAACATGTGTTTACTGCCCAAGCCACAGTTTGTTAAACTATTATATAATACCCTGTGAGGCTTAATTTCCCTCTAACTTTTACCTTTTACTGGTCTTCAGATTTATAGTGTTCTAATAAAAATGAGTAGACCTAAGTTTAATGTTTAGGATGAGTGTATTCCTCATAAGTTAATTCCTATCTATCTTCCCTAACATATCTATTTTCTTAAAGTCTTAGATTTTTTTAAAAAAAATTCTTTTCTAATAAAGGCATCATAATATATTTAGTAGGCAATAATAATTATACTTAAAGTGGATGGATAAATTAGAAGATGTATATATTTCATCATATTTTCCCTACTTATGGAGCTAGGCACTCCTTCTACACTATGGTCACAGAATAAAATAGGAACTCATTTTCTAACTAATTATTAGATCAATAAACTTACATCTTTCTAGATTTACAAATATAATGGTCTAAAGGCTTCTAGGACTATTCATTTTAGATTTTGGTTTTAGAAATCAGTGACATTGGATAGTCTCTTCTCTAGTAATAATAATAAAGTTACATATCCTTTGATAATTTTATTTTGACATGTAATGTGAATGGCTTCTATACAAGCCTCTAGTCATTCTTCCAAATCCAAAGAAGGAGTTCCTCTGTCGTACTTCCTTCTTTCATCAAGGGAAACTAATGTATATACTTAAGTAGAAAAATGGAAAGACAAATACCACACATTCCCTCTCATTTGGTGAACCTACCTTTATATAGAATATGTACACATACATAGGAAAGCAGAAATGACACGACTTGGAGAAATAAAGGAAAAGACTAGGAGGGGGAAAAGGGGACCATAACCATGATGGGGAAGAGGAGGGAGGAATGTTAACAAAATTCAATTATACGCATTTCATAAAAGACCCATAATTTTGGTGCTTATTAAAAAGTTAATAAAATAGGCTCATTGTAGCAAAAACCTCCAAAGTACAAATCTAGAAATTGATAAATGTTCTTTTTTTTCTCCTTATACTAACATTTATTGAGAGCTTTCTCCATGTTGGCTCTTTACATAAATTATATTTAATCCTGACAGCAATCCTACTTTATACACATTAAATGCTCTTCCTGGAAGCAAATTTCATCCCTCAGCCTCGGATAATCTTGGTTGCACTGGCGTGTGCAGGAACAAAGACATACAATACGAAAATACGAAGCTTCCCTCAATCCCACATGAAAGTCAACTGGAGACCAGAGAATCTTAAACCAAGTTCTCACTTGTTATAAGAAAGCTTTACTTAGATGTGAAAACTAAATTACAACTCATGAAAACTGAACTATGCCACATAATTAAAATTGCAACTATTTCATAGACTGTTCAGAAATTCCAAATGATGCCCTGATCACTTGGCTTCTCATCCCCACCCCCATATAACTTAAAACTAAGGATCACTGGTAACATATGCTGGCATTCAGAGACCTGAGTATATTTTATGGATGTGTCAAACAGGAGGCCCTTCAGAAGAAGGGGCAGGAGAAACCACGGGGCCATTTCTAAAGTGACTTTGCCAAAATGTCTCCCTGTGTTCAAAGGGCCTTCTCTGACTCTTCTCTGCTCTTCACCTTCTCAGAGATTCATGAAGGAAAATAAAATGTCTCCTTTTTCACATGAGGACATTATTGTTCTTCATGGTCTTTATGCAGATTTTGATCTTGGCAAGAATTATAAGAAAAGCCAAAATTACCCCAGTCTGCAGGTGTGCACGGATAAACCTCTTTCCACTTTGAAAATGAAAGAAAATCTGGTTCGTTTCAGTCAGCCTGATGGCAAGGTGCTGCTTTTTCTCTTCCTCAAAGGCTTTGGAAGAGGCTCAGCGAGGCAGCCTTGAGAGTGAATATTGCTTTGACTAGTTTCATTGCTTGTGAACTCCTAGCAGGGATGATTTGAAAATCCACTTTTTTCTTTTTCCCTTTCATGTATCTCTGCATCAGTAGCAGTATGAAACTAATAAAGTCAGGGGGACAAGGTGAAAGAAAGACTAGGAAAAACTCCAAACAAGCTTTACCCTAATTAACCCTAATTAAAAATCAGATTCACTTCTTCCACATTTAAAAATGCTTGCAACCAAAATGAATACAGACGACACTTAGATGCTGAGCTTGGTTTTACATTCGTTTTGTTTGACCAATGGAACCATGAGATTATTTTTTTTTTAATTTTTGCTTTGTTCCTAACTATGGTCACTGACAATGAGTCACTTATAAAGCTATATTTGCACAAGGAGTGTCGATGTACAAAGATGGTTAAGGTCCCAAATTTAAAATAGATTTTTTTCTCTTCTTTAGTTTGTTGGAAGGGTATAAAAGCAAATTTGTAAAATTTAATGTTTTTTACTTTTTAAAATCTAGAGAAGATAAATAATGAGAAGTTTATGCTTTTATGCCTGGTATGCTATCATTTTTATTTTCCTCTTTAGTTTTCCTTTCTTGTTTATATTTTTTTTTTGTCTCAGCTACATTTGCCCATGAGTTCAGTTTGGAAAGAGAAACACTTGCTTCTAATATGGGCTCTTTGTGTTTGGGATCTAAATAAAATACAAGAGTACATCTGTATGGTGTGTGTGTGTGTATGTGTGTGTGTGTGTGTGTGTGTGTGTGTGTGTGTGCTTTTATTGATTACAAAATACCTACAAATATTTTTGTTATATTTAATTAGATTATTTGTGTTTTCAGAATATAAGCACCTATGTAAAAATATGCCATGTCTAACAAAAACACTACCCCCTATGGGATTAAGAAATGTGGTAGCCCACCTGGTACTATGAAGTATAGCAAATGGAGGGAAGAGGTCCCTGGAATTGCAATACAGTCTGTGTCGTAGAAATGGTCACTCAGTGGTGTAAGGCAGGGTTTTTAGAGTCCCTGCATGTAGGTCTGATGGAGCCATAAAGATGAATTGTGGGATGCAGTGGAGACCCAGGGATCATTGAGATGCCAGGATGGTGGAATGGCAGCCAGTGAGAGCTGCCATCATGGGATGGAGTTTTCCTGGGCAGTGGGAAGCCCAGCTAGAGGGGCAGAATTGAAGGCCAAAGACTTCATCACTACTTACAGGTGTTGAATGTGGAGCTGCAGAATTCAATATTTGCCTTGATTGTTTTAGATCGTGCATTGGTTCAATCTTTCCTTGAAATGCCATCTTTTGCCAAGTGAAAATTTACTCTGTGTCGTTATGTGTTCTTGGTGTTACAACTCACACATCTGAAACCTTGGGCTATCGGGATGCTTGAATCATGTTAGGATTCTTTTTTTTGTTTGTTTGTTTTTGTTTTTGTTTTTTCTTTTTATTTATTCATTTTCAAGCAGAGAGAGAGAGAGAAGAGAGAGAGAGAGAGAACACCAGGGCCACCACAACCTTGAGGGTCTGGCTTATGTGAGTCCTGGGGAATTGAACCCGGGGCCTTAGGCGCTGGAGGCAAGTGCCTTAACCGCTGAGCCATCTCTCCAAACTACTGAGCCATCTCTCGAGCCCTGTTTTTGTTTTTTTTCGAGGTAGGGTCTCGCTGTAGCCCAGGCTGACCTGGAATTCACTATGTAGTCTCAGGGTGGCCTTGAACTCATGGCGATCCTCCTACCACTGCCTCCCGAGTGCTGGGATTAAAGGTGTGTGCCACCACACCTGGCTTTTTGTTAGAATTGTTTATAAACTATGGGGACTTACTTTTTCAGTTGGACTGAATACATTGCATTCTACATCAATCATGGAGAGTCATCAGTTCATGGGGACCAGGGGTGGAATATGGTATTTGAATCAGATGTCCTCCACAAACTCAGGTTGTCTAAATTCTTGGTCCCCATCTGGACATTTTGGGAAGTAGAATCTTGCTGGAGGAGATTTGCTGTTGGAAGAATGCTTGGGGGGTCCTTTAACATATTCCTCCCCTTACTAAAATTTCTTTCTCCCCCTGCCGATGTTTCCACCTACTATGTCTGATTGGATGGTCAACCTCTACTCATGTCTATAATCCAAAATAAAAACTTTCCTCCCATCAGTTGCATTTGGTCAGGTGTTTTGTCCCAGAAATGAGAAGGTAACTACCACAACCCTATTCAGGTGCCACCAGCAAAGCCAATATTTACCGTCAAAGTTTCTCCGGTCTAAGTTATCGTTCCAGTGCTGTCATCATCACCCCAACCTCAGGGATGGTCAGGTTTTTCTAAATCCATACTATGGATTGACTCAGCCAGTTGTCTTAATTTGTTCCTCAAAGCAACTCTGTAAGAGTGTTCACATTTATTTCAGAAACACTGACAGTGAAATATTACAGACCAATAATAACAGCTACACTAAAGTTAAACAAAAAATGTTTAGGTCAGGCATGGTAGCACATGCCTTTAATCCCTGAGGTAGGAGGATCAGATCACCGTGAATTTGAGGCCAGACTGAGACTACAGAATGAATTCTATGAAAGCCTGGGCTAGAGCAAATCCCTACCTAGGAACCCTATCCCCCCAAAAGTTTAAGTAACATATGTTGATTGCATCGCTAGTAAGTACCAGGGCTGAAGTTTAAACCAAGACATATCTGCTGTCATCCAAAATGCTCATCAATTAACTTTTTAGTTTATACATTTTCTAAAAAACAAAGACTGTACAAATTTCAGTGAACATCAAAGTGCTTTCCTCTCAACCATTCATTCCAGAAATCATGCTTTATGCATCAGTCTTACAGTTATGAAAGATGC
>PVHP010011171.1:0-34585 GCA_004024765.1 Zapus hudsonius
TGGGACCACAGGTGCAGGCCTCTATGCCCAGCTTTTACACAGGTCTGAGAATTTGATGTTTGTGCAGTAAGCAGTTTACCCACTGAGCCATCTCTAGCTCTCCTTCAAGGATTCTCAGGTCATGGACATGCTTACTCAGAAGACTTCTCTAGAGCCCTCTCTGAAGTCCTTGTCCCTTGATAAGAAGTCCTGGGGCCATGTTCAATGTGGGGCATGGTCTGGGAGATCAGGGTCTTCTGGGAGGTCTTGCACTCACCAAATGGATGAGAAAAGCAAAGGATATGCCAGGCTGAGGCAGAGCTGAGCAAGGGCAGAGAGGTAGGAAAGCCCCAGGTGCCTATGGGGGGCTCAGGTTCAAGAAGAATGGAGGAAGGTGTGGTGATAAAGAAGTGCCCTCAGGGACTGGGGAGATGGCTCAGTGGTTAAAGCACTTGCTTCCAAAGTCTACCAGGGTTCAATTCCCCAGCTACCCAAGTAAAGCCAGATCCAGAAAATGGTGTGTCTGACATTCCATTTGCAGTGGCAAGAGGCGCTGGCACCCATGTGTGCATACACATGCAAATAATAGAAATGATTTTTTCCCTAAAAAAGACCTCAGACTATCTCAAAGACAAGGACAAGGAGGTATGCATCTGAAGGATCATTGCACAAGTGCTTCTTATAATCCTAATGTAGAAGCCAGTGCATAAGAGAACAATAAATGTAATATTTACAACCATGACTTGCAAAGCCATAGAAGGTGAGGGTCATGTTGGAAGAGTGCACCTCAGCAGAGGGACAGACTGCCAATGAGGACAGCTATTCTGGAGAGGAAGCTGGCCATATTTAGGGAAAAGACATGTGTGCCTGTCCTATGACAAGGCAAGGATGTTCTCTGCTGCTCTGTGTGTGGCTGATGGGAAAGGAAAGGCTACCCTAATGTCCATAGTCAATGGAGGGGTGAGGGAAAGAGGTGAAAGTGGCCCTAGAGTTCTCCAGCGCTGCAGAGTGTGCAGATGGCCAGAGGAACACTAGAATGACAAAGCAAAAATTAAAAAGTTGAACACAGCTCAATAACACTTACGTATATTAGGGAACCCTCTTCTGGTGCTCTTGTCCACCTGATGTTGGCAGGAGGTGATGTCCAGCCTCTGCTCATGCCATTGTTTTCCCTGCCATCATGGAGCTTCCCCTTAAGTCTGAAGGATGATAAAGACTATGCCTTAAAACAAATAGAAGGAACTGGAATCTCTGTTAGCTTGTAGAGAAATAGCATTATTTCAAGTGCTTAAACATCCAAACATCATTTCTCTTCAAAAGGTGTTTCTGTCTCCTTCGGATCAGAAAGCATGGCTTCTTTATGACCATACTGAGTGTGACCTCTGGCATATGATCAAGTTCCACGGAGCTTCTAAAGCAAACAAGAAGCCAGTTCAGTTACCTTGGGGAGGTGAAGTCACTTTTATATCAGATACTAGATGGCATTCACTATCTGCATGCCAACTGGGTGTTGCACAGGGATTTGAAACCTAATAATATTTTAGTTATGGGTGAAGGTCCTGAGCTTGGAAGAGTAAAACTTACTGATTTGGGCTTTGCCTGATTATTTAATTTACCTTAGGCCTTTAGCAGATTTGGATCTACTGGTTGTAACATTCTGGTTCCGAGCCCCAGAACTACTTCTTGGAGCAAGACATTATGCCAAAGTAATTGATATTTGGGCCATAGGGTGTGTATGTACAGAACTACGAATGTCAGAACCAATATGTCATTATTGACAAGAGGACATCAAAACTAGTAACCCTTATCACCATGACCAGCTGGACATAATATTCAATGCAATGAGATTTTCTGCAGATAAAGATTGGGAAGATATTTAAAAATATGCCTTAACATTCAACATTAATGAAAGAGTTCAGAAAAATACAGATAACAACTGCAGCCTTATCGAGTGTATGGAAAAACACAAGGTTAAACCAGACAGTAAAGCATTCCATTTGCCTCGGAAGTTGCTTAGTATGGACCCAATAGAGAATTACCTCAGAACAGGCTATGCAGGATCCCTATTTCTTAGAAGACCCACTTCCTACATTGCATTTTTTTGCTGGTTATCAAATCTCTTATCCTGAACAAGAATTTTTTAACGGAAGAAGAAGGAAATGACAAAGAAGAACCACCACCACCAGCAGGACAATGACCACACTGATGGAACCAGCCACCCAGGGACCCAAGACAGTAGTCACGCACAGGAACCCCTGTTGAAAAAAGATGAGAGTTATTCCTTGGGTGAACTGATCATGACCTCAGACTTTCGGCGTTCCACTCCACATGCTGCCTATCCCAACCCTGGACCAAGCACATCACAGCCCCAGAGTAGCATGGGATATTCAGCGACCTCCCATCAGCCTGCCTCCACAGTAGGCACTTGCCTCACATCATACACACTGGTACTGAGCTGCGTTGAACGTTGTCCACGCACCATCACTAATGTGTGCTGCAGGAGCCTGGTGTGGGCCACGAGGATGGACCACACAACCACATCTTCAGAATGTCCAGTAGCCACATTCCACCAGCTGTCAAGGGTTCGGGTAGTGGCTTCCAAGTGGTCCCTAATTTTGGAGTTAGACTTGAAAAGAAAGTACTAACACAGTGTGTTGTGGATTCGTTACTTCCAAAGTTTACTTGACATGGTTCAGACGGACCAAGGCATCCTTTTCAATGACAGTCTATAGGAGTTGAAGCCGTGAAAGGTGCTAGGGGCGAGCACTTGTCCTTAGATGTGGTGACTTCGTTCAGTGTGACATCATCATCTGACCAATAGCACAGACAAAGTTCAACTGGTACTTGAAGCATACAGTTTATGTGAACTCAACAAAATAGCTAAAACACAAAGATTATTTTGGTACACCTTCCTTTTTAGTGTCTTATTAGTGGTTTAATTCATTTTTTGCATTAACCAGTGTCTTTTTAAAACGTCTTATTTATTTGAGAGAGAGAGAGAGAGAGAGAGAGAGAGAGAGAGAGAGAGGCAGATAAAGAGAATGGGCACCACTGCAAACAAACTCCAGACACATGCACCACCTCATGCATCTGGCTTTATGTGGGTACTGGGGAATCGAACTCAGGTTCTTCTGCTTTGCAAGCAAGCGCCTTAACTGCTAAGCCATCTCTCCAGCCCCTAAACAGTGTTTTTTGACCAAGAATATTGCTTGGATTTTTTTAAGTACAAAAAAAAAAAAAACACCCACATAGGTTTTACTGAAACATTTCAAAACTCCCCAAAGTTAATTTCCAACTTGTAAATTTGTTTTTATTTTCAATCTAACTTGACTGCTATTAAAGCTGCTATTTAAGAGTAATTACTCCACTGTTATTGTTATAAACATGTTTGGTTCAGCAAACAAGCTAGAATGATTGTCATAGCCGGCATTCACTTTACCTGTTGCTATTGCTGATTCGTGAGCATGCTTTAAGGGAAAAAAGCACAAATGGTAAATTCTTTACAAAGGTACAGCATCCAATTCAGGTTTTCTTTGATCTTGATTTTAAACTGGTTAGTGTAGTGCTATTAAAATTCTGTTTAGTTAACCTTCTTTTTTAAAATTTGCTCACATGTTACTTAGGGTGCCCCTACTTCAGCAAAGGAGGAGTAGGAGAGCCTTGGAATTTTTGAGGGAAAAAAACCCTATAACATACAATGCACATATCAAACTATTTTACATGAATGACACAAGTATTCTGAATAAAAAAAATCAACTCTCAAAGGAACAGAGAGTCAGACGCCACATATTCTCCCTCATATGCAGTTCCTAACCAGGTTAAATGTAAACTCTACACAGTCCAGTCCGGAAAAGTGAGAGTTTGTGAAAGAGGGGTAAGGGATGGGGTGGGGGATGACTTAAGCAGGAAGCTAAGCCAAAAGTGGTTGAAAAGCACAAAATCCTCACATGTACACTGTAATATATTGAGCAAGTAGTGGGCATTGTCTGGCAAGAGGGGCAGTGAATAGAAGGTGAGAGAGTCTAAGCCTGTGAAAAATCAATCAGTCTGGCAACTCCTGGTTCCAGTCACTGGCTCCTTCCTTCACTGAGATGTTGACCAAAGTGACCCATAAGGTCCCAAAAACAAGACAGGATTCTATCAAAGCTCTCAAATACCCACCCCAGGCCTGAGGTAAGATCCTATTGCTGAAGAAACCACAGAAAGTCATCTATCAGCATCGAGAGACCCTGCGAGGTCCAGAATGGTAACCATCCCCCAGATGGTAGTTACTGCAGGGCTGGAAAGCACTGCATAAGTTGCCAGGGGAAGCTGGTCAACAAGAGCTGGAGTAAACAGAGATCACTGACATAAAATGCAGTCTGCCACCAGGAATAGGCTGAACACACTTCCTATTGGGAGAGAACAGCGAACCAAGAAACAAGCACCTGTGCAATGGAGGAGCCAAAGCTTGGGGGAGGCAATCAACAGCTTTTAATTTGGCCAAGTAATCCACTCAGTGATGGGGAGCCCTTAACTGGAACTGGGGACTCAAAGAGAGATACACTGGGAACCAAAATCTTAGGCCCCCAAAGAGAAATGCTCCATACCAGTGATTTACAAAGAGACTACTGATAATAGAATCTAGCTAATTCAGAAATGTGTATCTAAGTTAACCTATACTGATCTCACACTCTGATGGAGATTCTGTATTTTTCAGAAGACAGAGAGAAAGCTATGGATCCTCCAACCTACCAACGAACCGCAGGCCGATAGCTGACATCGGGCAAGAGATGAGCCACACCAGATCGTCCATGAAGGATTCATGTAGAATCCTACAGAGAGTGGTGGGATAAGCAAGAAGCCTATAACCACAGCCAGTCAACACAGGATAAGCCAGAAAGACAGACACCAATAATTTTCAATGCAACCTAAAGCAGAAGTACAGAGACCCCCTAAGTCCTCAACAATAAAGCAGCCTTAATACTCACCCACCATGACTCAGGGAACTGAGTGGAAGAGGGGGCGGAAAGATTGTAAGAGCCATGGTGGGGGAGAACTCCCAGAGATATTGATCCCCTCAGTAACAACATACAAAGGGGGTGGAACCGGGTTGACTTCTAGGCTATCCATAACCCCCTGCCCCAAGGACTGATCCAGACTGCCCACAGAGAAGGATATCCAGCTGATTGGGGACAGGAAGGAGGGAAATTGGGAAAATGGGGATATCAACTCATTATTTGCTCACTCAATGTATCTAATTATGGACAATAAAAAAAGAAAAAAATAATTGAACATTGTTAAAAACAAACTGTTATGTAAGACTTATTGTTCATAAATCAAAATATGGAATCAGCTCTATTTTTTATATACAAAGGGCTGTTGGTTTTAATTTTGCAATGTGCCTTAGCAAGTGGACGCTGAATAAAGCTCTCCAGTTATCTTCATAAAAATAATACTTATGTAGATTAAAAATGCACACTCAGCTACTTTATTTCTTTAAAAACTGAACACACCCAATAATTGTGCTCTTGACAGAATGACACACAGAGAGCACCTGGACTCATTCTGGAATGTTCTGGCCCCAAGCTGATAACCACACACTGGTTCATCAGTGTAGAAAAGTTTAATTATGGGATAGTCATTCAATGGAATGTCTTTCAGTATTGTGAGTAAATGATCTTCAACTCCACAGGTAAACCGCATGCAGGTTTCAAGCAAAAGTCCAACACAAAAAAGAATGCACCTGGTGATTCGTTCCATTTGTGCCAAGTTCAAAAACAAGCAGAATTTGTTCAACCTGTGGTGTGAAGAGGATGGTGGTTCCTTGAGATCATGGTGGGCGGCTTGGAGGGGGAGGCTCCTTGATCCATGCTGATTGGGGCATGTTCAGGATCCAGAAGTTCATGAACAGAACACCTATGATGTGGGTATTCTTCTGTGCCTGTTATATCATCATCTGAATTTTGAAAATTGGCCAGGGAGGTTGCTAAGTGGTTAAGGCACTTACCTGCAATGCCTAATGACCCAGGTTCAATTCCCCAGGACCCAGGTAAAGCTGTTATGGAATTATCTCAGGAGAGATCACACCAATGCCAGTATGGGTGGAAGTAGAGGAGTTTATTAATACGGGGCCTGGAGTGAGATCTCTCTCAAAAAGCTCCAGCCTCAAGTTGAGCTTGTATTTTGGTTTTACACATTTAGGAATTAGGCGTGGTCAGCAAGCAAAGCTATGGTTTCCAAAAGCAGACACAGAATTTAGCAGCTGTGATCAGCACAAAGAAATGGGTACAAGGGCAAAATTCAAAACTGAGCACGTGGCAATCATGCAGTTTCAAAGTCTCCAAACAACATACATTGAGTAAAAATAACTTTCAGAACACAAGCAATTTCCCAAAACATGCATATCCATTCTTTCTGCAGTTGGGTTGCCCTGTCCATTGCCCACGGTGACACTTACCAGTATAAACTATCCTCTCTGCCTTATCTTCAAGGCCTCTTTCAGCAAAGATTTTCTCAGAGACTCTAAGCTGCTGAGCAGGGAAAAAGAAGTTCAGCTTCCCAGCAGTTAACTCTTTCAGCAGCCTTCCTGGTTTTAGCTTTCTTCCCTGTTGCAACTTTAGTAATTAACCCTTTTTCTGCAACAAAGCCAGATGCACAAAGTAATGTATACATCTGGAGTTCATTTGCAGGGGCTAGAGGCCCTGGCATGCCCATTCTCTCTCTCTCTCTCTCTCTCTCTCTCTCTCTCTCTCTCTCTCTCTCTCTCTCTCTCTCTCTCTCTCTCTCTCTCTCTCCTTGCAAATAAATAAAATATTTTTTAAATACAGAAATACATAAAACAACAGTATATCAGTTTCTGTCTCATTGCTGGGACAAAATATCAGACCGGAAACAATTTAAGGAAAGAAATGTTTTATTCTAGACTACAGTTTTGAGAGGAAGTCTAACGTGGTGGGGAAAGCATGGCAGGAGAAGACAGCCAGTGTCACATCTTCTCTTCAGCAAGGAGCAAGTAGAAAGCACACAAGCACTGAGTGGGGCTGGACTATACTATATCCAGGCTCAGTGACACACTTCCTCCACCAAATCTCCACCTTCTACAGGTTGTACAAACTTCCCAAACAGTGCCTCCAACTTCAGATCATGCATTCAAACACACTAATCTATGGGGGGGGGCATGCCACATCCAAACCACAACACCAGTATGTAAGAAATCTCTCATATTTGAGAACAAGCATCATCCCAATAGAAAAGCTTTTGATGAGGCAAGAACTGGGCGGGGTGGGAGACAAGTAGAAAATAACGTGAACAAAATAAGAGTTTTTGTAGGTGCTCAGAAGCTGTGTGCTAAGTTCTGATGGGTAATATGAATTCAACCATCTATACTTCAGTGTATGCAAAATAAGTGATGGACTACAGTGCTCACACACTATGGAAGTTTTCAGCTGTTGGAAAACAGGTTCTAATCTGAATACACCAATCAGTGACATCTAAGAGGGCTGAGCTCAGTGTTGAGTGCTTGTGTAGAATATGCAAAGCCTGAGTTCAGTCTCCAGCACCTCCCCCCCTCAAAAAAGTCTGCAGACAAACAGGACACAGGTTTATTGTGTCCTCTCTCCTGCCTTTCTGCTCTGCTAACTCACAACAGTCTTATGGCTTTTCTATGGGTTCATGAACATATATACATATGCACATACATACATATATATGTATGTATAATTTAGATTTAAAATTGACACTCAGGTACATATATAAGTATATGTGTGTGTTTAAATACATATAATACTTCTGAAGACATGTTTCCACTGGGACTCCAGAGGGACTCGAGAAGGCAAAAGGGATGTTAAAAAGAACCTTATGGGCTGGGGAGATGGCACGGTGGTTAAGGGCACCTGCTTGCAAAGTCTGCTGGCCTGGGTTCAGTTTCCCAGCACCCAGGTAAAACTGAACACAAAAACTAGCACATATGTCTGGCATTCTTTTGCAGCAGCAAGACACACACACACACACACACACACACACGCACGCACACGCACGCACGCACGCACGCAAACACATAATATATATATTTTTTAAATTTATTTATTTATTCTCAAGCAATGAGAGAGAGAGAGAGAGAGAGAGAGAGAGAGAGAGAGAGAGGGAGAGAACACCAGGGTCACCACCTTGTGGGTCCTGGGGAATCGAACCCAGGGCCTTAGGCACTGGAGGCAAGTGCCTTAACCGCTGAGCCATCTCTCCAGCCCCACATAATATATATTTTTAAAAGGAGCCAGGTGTAGATGCACACCTTTAACCCCAGCATAGTAGGAGGATTGTCATGAGTTCAAAGCCAGCTTAGGCTATAGAGTGAGTTCCAGGTCATCTTGGGCTAGTGTGAGACCCTGTCTCACAAAAACCAAAAATCCAAAAATAAAAAAGAAGCTTTTGTTCTGTGTTATGGATATGACATGAGCATTTCACTTATAAACTCACAGCTGTGATTTCCAGGACAAACTTGAGCCTGTCAGTACTTCATCATGGGTTGCAGGACACATGAGACCCCAGACCTCCCAGAGTAGTTAATGGCAGTTGCTGGGAGAAGGGAGTCAGATTCACCAGTGGTGTAGCCACTGCTAAGGTGCTCATTCCATAGTAAATAACCTTCCATCCATGATCATGCAAACAACTCTACTTTAACTTCATGGATTTAAAAAAAGGCATGAGGGCTGGAAAGATGGTTCAGTGGTTAAGGCGCTTACCTGCAAAGCCTAAAGACCTGGGTTCAATTCCCCAGTACCCTCTAAAGCCATATGCACAAAGAGGCATATGCATCTGGAGTTTGCTTGCAGGGCTGGAAGTCCTACTGGTGCCCATTCTTTCTGTCTCTCTTCTCTCTGTTTCTCTCTGCTTGCAAATAAATAAATAAATAAAATTATTTTAAAGGCATGAAAGCATTATGGGGATTAATGAGATTAATTCAGAAGGGTGGTAATAGGAGAGGGAAAGGATGAGAGAAAGTAATAGGGAGGAATAGGATCAAAACACATTACATACATGCATGAAAATGGAAAAAATGAAATAAAAATTTAGAAAAGCTTCTGCTTTTCTCTGTAATAATTTCACTATAAAAAAAGAGAATAAGAATGGGCATGCCAGGGCATCTTGCAACTACAAATGAACTCCAGACACACGCACCACCTTGTGCATCTGGCCTTACGTGGGTACTGGGGAATTGATGCCAGGCTTTGCAAACAAGCATCTTTAACTGCTGAGTCATCTCCCCAGCCCTAATTCCACTTTTGATAAGAAGAATCTAAGGTAGGCCTTAGTGCAGGTCTATGATTCCAGCTCAATAATATAACCTGAGAGGTTGAGGTAGGAGGATCACAAGTTCAAGGCCTTCTTGGGTTACAGAGTACAAAGCTAGCCTGGGCAACTTAGTGAGACCATATCCCAAAACAAAAAGTAGGAAGAGGACTGAGGTTCTGGGGAGATGACTCCCCAGGTTAAAAAGTGTTTGCTGTGCAAGTTCAATGACCTGAGGTCAGATCCCCAGAACCTATGCAAAGCTAGACGCAGTCGTGAGCATCTGTAATCCCAGCCCTCCCATTGCGACAAGGGAGGGAGAGACAGGAGAATCCTGGAAGCTCATGGGTGGGCGAGTCAGCCTGGGGTATGTAGCAGTGAACAAGAGACTGTTTCAAGCAAGGTGGAAGGTGAGGACCATCATTTAGGGTTATACTCCGACCTCCACATGCAGACCGCGTCACACATGCTGACCACTCACACGCACATACACTCACACACATACATACATATACACATCACACACACAAAGATAATTTTTTAAATGAGGGCTAGGGATACAGCTCAATGGTACAGAGCTTGTCCCAGAACTGCAATAATAATGATAGTAATAATAGAATCTAGAAAATAATTATAGACTATAATGTGAATGATTTTAAGGTTGAAGGTAGCAGTAGACTAGCTCCAAGCCGGGCGTGGTGGTGCACACCTTTAATCCCAGCATTCAGGAGGCAGAGGTAGGAGAGCTGTGGTGAATTCAAGGCCAGCCTGAGACTACATAGTGAATTCCAGATCAGCCTGGGCTAGAGCGAGACCCTACCTCGAAAAAAAAAGGACTAGCTCCAGCAGGCCTAGAATGTTCTGGGCTTGTACTCTCTTTGGAGCTGCTTAAGATTTTTCAAGTTGAACCATGGAGCCATCTGTTGCCTGGTGAAAATTTAGGCATAGGGAATTGGGAGACATGCCCCATCTGACACCTCCATCTGGCTGCATGACCTTGAGAGGGCCCTGTCACCTTCCTTGGCCTCCATGTCCTCAATGACCCATGAGAATCAGATTTCAGAGTTAGCTGGGGATGTGGGAGGATGAGGCCAGGGCACAGGAGAATCCATGAAGGGGAGGATTATTCTCTAGGTCAAGGGAGGAAAGTCTCCTTTCCATCTGCCAAGCCCACAGAGGAAGTGGAGGGAGGAGTTGGGGACCACCCAGGCCAGCACACAGCCCAGCTGCAGGCCATGAGCAGGGCTGTGGATTCCTCATCTAGCCACGGGCCAGGGTTGGTAAGGCAGCCACCCAGGGTGCCTGGAGCAGTGGGACACTAAGTGGCTGCTTTCTGTGCACCCACCCCGGTGCAGCTGTGGCCAGTCACCTCTTGAAGCCTCGGCACCACTCCCCCACCCCTGGACACACACACACACACACACACACACAGAGCCCAGAGGACTGCAGCACTCTTGTTCCTCTCAGCCTGTTCTCCCATCAGAGCTGGGCTGGGGGGACTCTCAAAGGCAAATTCCATCTTGTCCATGCTTGCTCAGAACCCTCCACAGCTTCTCACCCATCTGAGAATAAATGTCATTCCCTCTCTTTGTCAACAGAGCCTGGAAATGCCGTGCCTCTCTCTATTTTAGACTCCAGCATCCCAGTATCCCCACATTCCAATATCCAAGCACTCCAGAATCCCAGAATCCCAGCATCTCAGCATCCCAGGATCTCAGCATCTCAACATCCCAACATCCCAACATCTCAGCATCCAAGCACTCCAGCATCTCAGCAAAGTGTGAAAGAAAACTAATCCAAGCGGATGGAGAGCGTGCAAAAAGGTCCTTCGAGGGGCTGGGGAGATGGCTAAATGGTTAAGGCGCTCGCCTGCAAAGCCTAATGACCCTGTGTGATTCCCCAGTGCCCATGGAAAACCAGATGCACAAAGTGGTGCATGCATCTGGAATTTGTATGCAGTGGTTGGAGGCCCTGGTGTGCCCAGTTTCTTTCTTTCTTTCTCTCTCTCTCTCTTTCTCTTCTCTGTCTCTTTGTTTGCAGATAGATAGATAGATAGATAGATAGATAGATAGATAGATAAATTCTTTTTAAAAAGGGTCCCATGGATCTCCTAGTTCCTCAGCCTAGTGACCCTTCTCTTGTCTGGGTGTTACAGCAGCCTTCTCATAGGCGACCCTGCAGAGAGGAAAAGATGCTGGAAATGTTGTCAGTCAGTCCCTCTCTTCTTGGTAGGGCTTCATTCCTTCAGCCTTAACTCACTGGCATTCCCCACTGACCCTGCATCTGTGAGCAGAACTAAGCCACGGGCCTGTACAGCAGAGACAATGGATAATCACCTTATGGATTTGTGGGGTGACGGGGTCGGGGGATTGACAGCTCTTTCTCTATGTAACCAATGTCTCCTCCCTTCTGGTTCATATCCTGCCCTCTCTCTCCCCACCCCCACACACCCATTCAGTTCACCTTCAGTTCACCTCACTGTTCCTCCAACTTGCAAGTCTTAGATGCTTCACACTTGCTGTTCCCTGTGCCTACAATGCTGTTCCCCCAGATAGCCATACAGCTCAGCCCTTCACCTCCCCCATCTCTGCTCTAGTGCCACCTCCTCAGAGAAGCCCTCCCGGACCACCTTATCTCAGACAGCTCCTGTATCCCTCCCTGACCACCTTGCAGGGTTGGGGCAACTGGCAGTTCTTGTCTTCACCTGATATGGGATACGTTCACTCGTTCACCAGTTGGTCATCCACCTCACCCACCCGCCCTGGCACTCTGAGGGCAGGTACCATGTCTGGTTGTGATCATGGTGGAGTCCCTAATCACAGAGCCTGGAAACTTGATGCTCTTTTTGTAAGATAAATGGTTCTGAAATATAAGAGATCTCTAAGTGGGGCTGGAGAGATAGCTTGGTGGGTGAGAGCGCTTGAAGCTAAGGATGGGAACTGGAGTTAGATTCACAGCACCCACGGCGTGGGGGGAACTGGAAATGGCCAAACATGTCTCTAATCCCTTTGCTTAGGTGGGTGAAAACAGGAGGATGGCTGGGGCTCACTGGCCTGAAAAACAAGCTCCAGATTCTGTGAGAAGAGACTCCAGAACATAAGGTAGAAGAGTGGGAGGGGAGGGAGGGTGCCTGGTGCTTTCCTCTGCCTTGTATGTCTGTTCCCACAGAGCATGCATCTGCACAGATATGTGCATGCACAAACACCACGTGCACACTGTGCTGCTGCACCAGACAGCGACAAAAAGATCTCCAAGAGCCCCTAATCCGACCATCTTAGATATAACTATGACTCATCTCAACTTCCAATGGCCAGATTGGGCCCCTAAGGGCCAGTCAGAGCCAAGAAACTATCACATGGGGCCTTCTTTAACCCCTCCCCATCCAGGCTCATTTGGCAAGGGGTAGTGGTCAGCCTGTGCAGCCATCTTTAGCCCCAAAGGTGAAGAGAGCCAGGGCTTGGGTACAAACCCCAGGGATGCCTGGCAAAGCCTATTTCTCCTTTGGCAAATGTCCCTATTTCCGTCACAGGGCTTGTGCCTGTATTTCTGAGCCAGAAGGTGTTTACACAAAACATCCTGGGTTTGGCGACAAATTCACCCTCCATAAGGAATCCTTAATGAATCTCCTTCACTCCCCACACCAGGCAGCTGCAGAGAAAACTAGCTCTGTCTCTGGGAGTTCCAGGGAAAGAGGAGGTGCTGCTGGGTTTCTGGGGTCACAGTTTGGGAGATGTCCAAAGACAGCTGTGGAATGGAGACCAGAAACCCTCCAGACCCAGATGTGTGCCTGACTTTCCCTTCTCCTGGCTTCAGTCTCAGCTGTAAAAGAACCCTGTTACACAAAGGTTGCCATGAAATTTAAGTAAAGCTGAGTGTGAAATGGCTAACTTATCAGGAGCTGAAAGAGGGGAATAAAAGGTGGTGGCTGAGCGAAGCCTTTTGGCTTGTGTCTGCCATCCCAGCTCCTCACAAGACTGAGGCACGAGGATCAAAAGTCCCAGGTTGTTTTACAGAGGGAGTTTAAGGACAGCCTGGGAAAACTGGTGAGACTCTTATCTCAAAATAAAAAAAATTAAAGAGAAGGCTGGGGATATAGCTCAGTGGTAGAACATTTGCTTAGCATGTGAGAGGCACTGGATTAATCCTCAGCAACACACACACACACACACACACACACACACACACACACACACACACACACGAGGCAGGAGGTCAACATCTTTGTCTTCTTCTGCACCTCCACTGTGGACAATTTTCCAGCTCGTTCTGTGGCTGAGCAAAGTGAACACTGTTAGATGCTGTAGTCCGATGAAATTTAAACTTAAAATAGTTGCTTCTTTCGTCTTTGGTGTATATGTGTATGGTGTGCAAGTGTGTGTGCATGTTTATGTGCATGTGTGTGCTTACACCTGAAAGCCAGAGGTCTCTCTCACTCCCCACCTTATTTTCGAGACAAGGTCTATCACTAAATCCAGTGTACTCCTCTAGCTAGCCAGCAAGACCTAGGGAACCTGTCTTCACCTTCCAGTAACTTGGATTGCACCATCACACCAGGTTTTGCTTAGGTGCTGGGGATCTGAACTCAGGTCCTCATGCTTGCCTGGTGAGCACGTTATCCACGGAGCCATCTCTTTAGTTCCAACGTGGTTTCTGCTTCTTTTCCATCTTTCAGGAAGAGACAACGAGGGGGGGATTTCTGTTTTATCATTTACAACCTGGAAATTGAAGGTCTCAGATAAAATTCTAAGTCCCACTGTCGCACGGGCTCTCTTGGTGTTAAGCAGGGGAATGCCTTTACAGTACTCTTCATAGTGTATAATTATTCTGTCACTAATTGTCGGTGCTTCTCACTAGGATGAAGTTTCAATAAGGCAAAAACGCTCTTTTGGCTACTGCCTACTAGGCACCCTGCCTCCTGGCACATAGTAGGTGCTTCAGAGCCATCTGAAGGGTGGGTAAGAGGGAGCGCAGTCTACTGAGAGGCCTGCAGGGGGCGCTCCTGCCCCGCCTCCAAAACTAGCCCCCCCCCCCACCCTCCTCGGCGTCCCGCTGTTGCGCATGCGTAAGAACCTAAGCGCGCCCGTTCTTGGAACTGCGCAGGCGGGCCGGAAGCCTAGTCAGCGGCGCGTGCGCAGGAACGGAAGCCGCCCCTGGGGAACTTGGCCGGGTCGCGGCACCTGCAGCTGGAGCTGCGCGGCGTCATGCTGTCTCCCGAGGCCGAGCGGGTGCTGCGGTACCTGGTGGAGGTGGAGGAGCTCGCCGAGCAGGTGCTGTCGGACCGGCAGCAGGTAGGAGAGCCGTCCGCGGCGCGCGCCCCGCCGCCGGGTGGCCGGGAGCCGACCTGGGCCGCGCGGGGCCCAACGGCCCGAGCCCCCCGCGGCCCTCCGCTGGTCCTCCGTGAGCGCCTGCCCCGGGCCGGCGCCCCCTCCCTCCTTCCCTCCCCCGTCCCCCCTTCCCCCACCCACCCTGCCCCATGGGTCCCGCAGCTCTGCCTGAGCACCCGCTGCAAAATGCAGTGCCCGACCCCTTCATTGAGCTGGGGTGCTCCGTCCTGATCAAGACCCTCAAGGAGCGGGAGATACTGAAGAGGTCTGCTGCTCTGGGCGGAGGGGGAGGTGGTTTCCTGGGTTTGGGGGGCCCTTAGTGAACCCCACAGGGAGCTTGGCCCTGATTGGAGCGGGCGGGAGGTGGTTGCTTGGATTTGGGATTTACTCTTTCTTTGGAGGCTGGGTCTCACGCTAGCCCAGGCTGGCTTTAAACTCATGGGGATCCTCCTGCCTCAGCCTCCTAAATGCTGAGATTTTAGGTATTTCGAGACAGTCTCATAGCCCAGCCTGGCCTCGAACTGGATGGGTAACAGAATGACGTTAAGCTGATCTTTCAGCCTCTACCTCCGGTGTGCCGGAATTACAGGCATCACACAGCGCTGGGTTTAGGCTCTAAAAGGGTCTTTGGCTGCTTCCTGGAGTGCAAGGAGCTATTTCGGTAATCTGGGTGTGATGGATTTGCACCAGGCAGTGGTGATGGAGAAGGGAATGGTGGGAAATAGGCCTTGGAGATGGACTCTCTGCTAAGTCTATCTCATGACTCCTTCTGGCCTCCAGTGAGAAGGCTCGGGGAGGAGCCCTTCAAATTAAATAACTAGCAAGGTTCCTACCTTCTGCCAGGTAACCTACAAGGTTATAACCTACTGGTCATGTCTGTTTTTCAGAAGGGTAAATAGGAACGTGAAACCTCACAGTTCATAGCAGTCAGCAGGATTCCAGCACTCTCAGGTGGAATTGTCCACTGCCCCCACTTCCTGAATAGCTTCCATGCTGGTGTCCCACCACTGTACCTCCAAAGGCCAGTACAGTCCAGAAGTGCTTGTCACACAATAAATACCGCAGGAACTTAATCAGTGTCTGCAGAGAGGTTCTACTCTCTGGTAGACTGACATTTTCCCTGGAGATGGGCTCCTGTATAAGCATTGTTAGTGAAGCTGAGTGGGTAAAGAGATACATTCTCTCATCAGTCCATATTAGGAAGGACATTGGAAGTCAGCCAGGAATGATAACTTGTCTCCTCAGCCCTATCTGTTGAGAGGCAACAAGTTAGGGCAGAAGACAGCTGAGTTCCCATCTGTTTCTGTTTGCAGATTGTGGACCTGGACACTAAAAGGAATCAAAACCGAGAAGGCCTGAGGGCCCTGCAGAAGGAGCTCAGTCATTCTGGTAAGTTAGGACTGCCTCACTACAGCACTAGATGTCTGCTTAGTCTCCTTTGAAGAACTCCATTGTCCCTGGGGGACAGCCCAGATGTGTGACTCAGCCTCATGGGAAACTGAAACAGCTTGTGGAGAGGAGGGAACAAATGCTACAGGTCTGACATTGACTCGGGATTTTAGCTGCTCACTTGAGTGATAGACCATCAGTTCCTGGCTCACTGATGGATGATAGCAAATACTGAGAGGTGCTGGCAGCATATAAATAGTGACACTTCTGTTCTTGGTGCTCTGCGGAGAAGATACGCAGCATAAAGTACACACTTGTGGGTAAGGCAGAGTGGGTGTTCTGAGTATTGAGGTAGGGGGAACTTTCCAGGTGAGGCCAGGTGGCTGTGGTAGAGAAAAGAAGTGGGGGGGGGGGGCGTGAGAGGACCCTGAAAAGATGGGCCCAGCTGAGTCATAAAGAAGGGCCCTGATGTACAAAACCTACTTGCTTCTTCCTCACCAGCATGTAGACTCTACAGACTTCAGTACCACTCCCCTCCTTTCTGTCACCCACTGACACACACCCAAGCACTACAGATCCTGTTGCTGTCTACTTTACCTGGCACCCTCCCACTTCTCAATCTCTGCCACCTGGTAGAAGTAACATGTCCCTTCCTACTCTAGCATTTCCTGTTGCTTTTAAACAGCTTCAGTTTTCACTGTAGCTCTTAGCAGTATGTGGAAAATCACATCTTTATATGAGCTCTGTGAAGGCATTAACTGTCCTGTTGTGCTGTGTTCTTAGTATCTAAAACAAGGCAGATAATAGATGTTCCATGAATGAAGGAAGAAAAGGAGAGAGGGGAGAAGGGAGGGAGGGAGGGAACAAAGGGAAACTTGTTGAAAAAAAATGACCATTTGCTATTTCAGAAGATGTGATGGTTTGCTTTGGGAGCATGTTTATCCGAATGCCTCACCATCAGACGAAGGAGATGATTGAGAAAGGTAAGCCTCCTGAGGTGGGTCAGAGTCAGGGCAGCCTTTCCCTCCAGCCTGCTCTCAACCCAGACCTGAGAGGCACGCTTTGGTCAGTTGGATAGGAGATAGCTGTTTAGCTGTTTAGCTGATGTGCTTTTAATTCCTGCTCTGCCCCAGTTATTTCTTCATCTGTAAGAGGGACATACTTACATAGCAGCTACGAAGTTGATAGAAACCAGTATGTATGTCTAGCATAGTGTTCATCCATGAGAAATCAGTTGGGTTACAAATTACATAATACCCAACAAATTGAGCTTAAGAAAATATGATTCTATTTTTCTCGTTAAGAATCTGCCCAGGCCAGGCATGGTGGTGCATGCCTTTAATCCCAGCACTTGGGAGGCAGAGGTAGGAGGATCACCATGAGTTCAAGGACACCCTGAGACTACATAGTGAATTCCAGGTCAGCCTGGGCTAGAGTGAGACCCTACCTCGAAAAACCAAAAAAAAAAAAAAAAACGGAATTTGCCCAGGAGCCAGGCATGGTGGCACATGCTTTAATCCCAGAACTTGGGAAGCAGAGATAGGGGGATCACTGTGAGTTCAAGGTCAGCCTGAGTTAGAGCAAGACCCTACCTTGAAAAACAACAAAAAATCTGTCCAGGGCTGGGGTGACAGCTTAGCAGTTAAAGGTACTTGCTTACAAAGCCTGCCAGCCTTGATTCAGTCCCCCAGCACCACATAAGCTGGATGCAAAGTGGCACAGAGTTCATTTGCAGCAGTATGACCAAACACACACACAAGTATAGATCAATAAATAAAGAAGAAGCTGCTCAGCAGCAACACCAAGGTGTAGTCCCATGGTCATAGGCTCAGTCTATGTGCCAGACTGGGAAAAGGCAGGTGACTTACTCCATGTGTGGCCTTTGTCTTCTCTTTAAGTCCATCCCCTGCCAAAACCTCATTGACCAAGGCCACCATGGCTGTAAGGGGGAGCCTGGGTGAGTCTGTTTTTCCTCTCCCCTGTAATCAAGACAGTTGACTATGGAGCTGCACCTGGGGATGGAGCTCAGCGCAGAGCACTTGCCCAGCATGTTCAAGGCCCTGGGCTCAGTCCCCAGCATTACATGATAATGGAGGGCTAGGGAGACCAAGTCTCTCTCGGGTCTGCCATCGCCTGAGCAGCCAACACATTGCTCAAGTCTCCAAAACCATGAGATTGCGGAAGCTCTTTGAAGAAGCATTTTAAAGGCAAGAGGGCTGCATATGGGTCTCTGCTAGGGAAAGCAGCAGGTTACATGTACTTTCTCCATCATAAACTTGAAAACATGGCCCACAGGACCAGCATTGCTTCAGTTATTGAAGAAAGAGTGATTTTATACTTTTTGAAACTGAAATTCTAGCAGAAGAAACTAAATCTAGCCTGGAGTAGAAGTTTCCAGCTTTCTATTGAGAAGCATACCGTGGTTCAATGAAGAATACCTGTGTGGGCATAGCTAGGCAGTGTCTAAGCCCTTACTGGGGGCCATTACCCAGGTTCAAGATTTGTTACTGGGCCCTGCTGGCCCACAAATGTGACCTAATCACTGTACCTAGAAGGGTTCTGGGAAACCATCAGGCTGAACAAGTTCATAGGACACTGTTTCTTATTTACAATGATTAATAGAACCATTGCCCAGGCTGTGAGGCGTGGCCGGTCAGAGAGTCTTCCTATCAGAAAGTAAGGCTGCCCACACAGTCACTCAGAGCAGGTGCAGTTGACCATTTTCATTATGATGCTGCCACTCAGGTGCAGTCCTGTGGTGACAGGACCTTTGTCCACTGTGGTGAACTAGGTTAAGCTGGAGCATCAGGCACTTCTATTGACTGCTTGGGTCACATTTCCACAATTGTGCTTTTCCAAAAACCCCTCTCCTCGATGGACTAGAGTTGGTTAAGTTCCTTGACCATCTGCTGACCACCCAGCATACTTGAATAATGAAAAAATATGTATCAGAAATCAGTACTGAGCGTTTGGCCCTGTCCGAGGCCAGCTCTGTGGGCTTGGGTCGGTCATGTCCCTCTAGTTTTTAATCCTTCCACAGCTAGTCTTTGGGGTCCCCTTTTCCCTCCCACATGCTACAGGCCTTTTCTTCTAAGGGTGCTGGGTAGAAGCTAAAGTCCCTACTGCTGGGATCCCTCTCAATAACACAGCCTCATCCTGTTTACCTGTCCTATTACTACTACTATTATTTTTTATTTTCAGATCAAGACCACCTGGATAAAGAAATAGAAAAACTCCGGAACCAACTTAAAGTGAAGGTCAATCGCCTCTTTGAGGCCCAAGGTATTGATTGACCTGGTGAGGCTAGAAGCCAGGAGGGGAGGGAAGCATTTATACAGAAGTTGGAGAGCAGATGTGGGAAGCCCCTCAGGGCTGGATGGTGACAGGGCCATGTATCTGTGGTGCTGGAAGAGTGGGAAGTGAGTAGTAGTGGTCTGTAGCTACCCATAGATAGAACTGACACGGAGGCATTGGGAATTATTTCTGTCATAGTCCTTGTCCATAGACTGGGAGCTGCCTGGGGTGATCTTTTATCACATGCCAGAGCATGGTCTGGGAACAAGGGTAGTTCAAACAGAAGAACTTCAGAAGCCCCCAGTCAGGTCAGAACTGAAATTCTGGATAAGCAGTCCAGATGGGTTACAGATCAGGTTCAGTCTGGAGGTCTCTGGCCAGTAGTCATGACCTTGCAGGTTCTTGACCTGAGAGCAGTGTTGATGTGCACCAGCCTGTGCACTGCAGAATCTGAGGCCTGTGCCTGTCCCCCCAGGCAGAGTTTGGCAGCAGTAATGCAGTGTTAGCTTCTTCCTGGGCTTGGCTCCAGAGCAAGCAGTAGGTTGGACAGCAGGAGGCCCAACGTGCTCATGAATTTCTTCTTCCCCCAGGCAAACCAGAGCTGAAGGGTTTTAACCTGAACCCCCTTAACCAGGACGAGCTTAAAGCCCTCAAGGTGATCTTGAAAGGATGAGACTCGAACAGCAAGATGGGGGACCTATGACCAGCACCCCCCTAGGGTCACAGACGACCAGGACTCTCCAGCCTTAAGAGCCATAAGGATAGGACGGATTAGCCCTGCGAGGGGGAAAGCACCAGGAATGTGGCTCCTGTACAACATCTCTTTCTGTAGTGCTTGGCTGCTTTGTGATGGCTGGAGAGAACCTCTGCCTGGCCTGGTCACCAGAGCTCCATAGACACAAGACCTATTGACAGTTCCTGGCAGCTGCCAGTAGGTTTGTGGGGGTGTGAGGAGGACTGCAGGCAGCAATTCGAAACAGTGGTCTGCTGTTCAGATGGATCTGGACTGGGAAGGAGGGTGGAATAGGAGCTTCATTCCAGCTTTCTACATGGAGAGTCACTTTCAGGCATCGTGTAATGGAATTGGAATAAAGCAGGAGATTGGCACGTGACATAGCTTCTTAGTGCTCTGCTCCATGTCCACCAGAGTCCTCCGAGGGCAGACACATTTCCCTGCTGCCCCAGTGGTGTCCTTTCTCTTGCTCACTTCCCAGAGTGAGTCCTGCTCCAGGGCAGGTGAGCAGGGCTCCCTCCTAATGCATGCTGCTTAATGTAGAGTGGCCTCCGCTAGCTGAAAGCAGGGCCTGGGCCAGAGTCTACCTTCCTGGTCAGGTCCCAGTGTGACTGCTGAGAGAGCAAAACTGCCCTTTGTGTTTGGTGAGAGCTCAGTACATGTTGACAGAGGAAGCAAATAGCAGCTGTAATTGTCACTTAGTCCTTTCCTGAGAGCCCAGCTCTTTTAGAAAACGACCTTTGAAGAGGAGACACCAGCCTTGAAATAAATATATGAGAAAAAATGCACAAACACACATATACATGCATCAGGACTAGACAGGTGGATAACAAGTGGCAAAGATAGGGCACACCTCCTCTGGCTACACTCGTTCCATAGTTAGACAGGAACATAGGCTGCTTAACCAGAGCTTCAGTGGTTTTTTTTGTTTTGTTTTTCCAAAATGAACTGGAAATTTAGATTAAGTTGAATCTCCTATATTTTAAATATTACTGATGAGTTCAGGAAATTTTGAAATCTTGAGTGTTGGGCAAGCCCTGGGACCAGCTCCACATTGTACTAAGCAAGCAGAGCAGGGGCAGAACAGTGTGATCAGCTGACTAGATATGGCCCAGTTCTATCATACATACTGCAGAGTTGGAGCACAGGGTGGAAGATGCTACCATCTACCCTTCTGTAAACTTTGAACTTTATATGAATGTGTGGTATTTTGCGATACATGTGTAAGGAACTAGACAGTAGCAGAATGTACTTTGGTGGATGCTGTCTTGTAGAACTGCCTGGTGTACAACTCTGTTAGAATGGTAACTCTGCCTGCCTGGCAGGGTGGAAGGTAGACCAAAGAACCAATCCATTATTTCTCCTGGAAATGTGGAACCTGGAGCCATACCTGGGAATCCCTGTGCTCTAGAGGCAGGAGGTAGAGTCACTCAGCTCCTAGCCTTCCATGACAGCGGCTTCACTTGAACTTACCAGTATTTTCCTTCCAGAACCCACCCTGGACTTGGGCACTCAGGTTCTGCCATTAATAGTCAAAAGTACTGCCCAGGTACAGGAGTGGCAGAACTGCCAACCTTTCTGAAGAGGAGGCTTCTAAGAGTATGTAGAAATGCACTCAACTCCCTTCACAGTCTTTCCTGTTAGTACGAGCTCAGCCTTTGGTTTAAAAAGCTCAACTCAAAACAGGAAACCTCCGGAAACCCTGAGACTTATTTCCTAGAGACCCTCACTAAGCAGCTCAGCCCTGCCTCACCAGTTCTCATCTTGTCCATCTGAGAAGTGGGGATGCTCTGGCTCAGCACTTTTCACATGGTGGTCAGGGGCCATGTTCCCCTGACATGCAAGTCTGTATTGCAGAGGAGAGGCTGTGTTTAGGGGCCCAGCACTCTCCCAGACCCCTAGGAAACAATCTAAAGCTGTAAACTTTGCAAGAACAGCTTGAAGACAAGTTCTGGCCCACAAGACTCTTAACATGACCAGACATCAAAAGGCCAGAACCAGGAGGACTCAGATGTAGCCAGCAGCATCCTGAGGCAGGCCCAGTGCCACCTGACTTGTAAGTAGGATCTATGCTTTATTAGAGGTGGTCTCTGGGTGGCAGAACTTAGACGTAGTCTCTGGGCCCATTCACCAAAGCAAGTCAAGGTTGACTGTCTCCTGGTACAATGATGTTGTGGGGGGGATCCAGGGTGCTGATCTGATAAAAGTGGGGGGGGGGAGGCAGGGAGGTGAATGCTGGTGGATAGGCCAGGGTCCCATCTGCCAGGGCCTCTTTCCTCCGGCTGGAGTCAGCTGGGAGTTTTCTTCTGCATTTGAAGGGAGCCGAACAACTGCCTTAGCTGTTTCTTACGATCATTGACACAGCCTGGAAAAAGAAGTGGGGTGTTGGTTGAGGTGGCCTGTCCTGGGAGCAGGTATACCCACTGGCTCGTTTTGAAAGGAGGGGGCAGGAGCTGTACCTGTACTGTCCTGGCCTTCTCTGAGCCTCAGTCAAGATAACACCATTGCCTTGCTGAGTGAACACAGTAGCCATCGGCAGAGGCTGACACTAGCCTGAGGCTCACCTCCCTCCAGCCAGGCTGCTTCAGGCACTGGATCCCATGAAACTGCTGAGCCCTGGCAGGAAACTTGAGGCTCAGAGGGGTTGTCATTGTACCAAGTCACATGGGTGCAGAAATGGTAGTTGAACCCAGTGCCAGTTAACAATCCTGGTTTTGCTCAGTGAAAATGCAAAAGAATATCACAGTGTTTGGTGGGTAACAGGTGCCTGGTGCACACTAGCTTCCCTTACCCAGCTCATGTACCAGGCATACCTAGCTGAAAGACAAGTTTTCCCCCAAAGTGTCCCCAGCTCATGGAAATGTGTCCCAGGCAGTCCATGCCAACAGGCTGTCTCTCCCAGCGCACTCACAGACAACCTGCTTCCTGCAGGCAGCTCAATGGCCATTTACTCTTATGCCAGGCACACTGATAACATTTTAAAATGCTGCTTGGCTGCTGTCTCAGCTTCCCAAGCCCCACTCCTGTCTCCAGGGCACCCACCAACTCTTAAGGCTTCACTCATGTGCATCCTAGCAAGGTACAGGGTTTGGTTTTATTTTTAATTCAAAGCTAGCAAATTGAAATCTTTCTGGAAAGTAGTTTGGTTGCAATAAGTCCATCCCTTTGGCCCAGTAATTCTGCTTCTAGGAATCTGTCCTAAGGAAACAGCCAGAATAGCAACCAAGCTTTATGAGAGAGGATGTTCACCATGGTAGTGGTTACACAAGTAAAAACCGGAGTTTTGCCAAATGCCTAATTTTAAGGAATTGGCTTGATCCATGTTGGCATGTGAACAAACAAAATTGTTTTGTGGCCATCTTTCTGCCAGGGGGAGGGGGAGCTGAGGTCAGGATTCAGTGCTGGAGTTCAGCCCGGGCCCAGCACTGTGACTAAGGCCTTCATCAGTCCATGCAACCTCGGGAGACCATTTCCATGCTGTGGGATGAACATACAAGCCACCTGCAGGTGAACTGTGTTTAAGATGTTCATCCAGATCTGGCTAAAGTGTTCCCACATGCGAGGTTCCTCATATTCTTGAATGAAAAAGTGCCACATGGCAAAGTGGGACTTGAAACCAGCCCCATGCCAGTTTTTTATAAAAGAAAAAGTATGAATATATGCATTTTTGAAAAACTGGGAGGAAACACCAGATTGTTAAAGATGGTTATGTCTGGGTGTGTTTTAAAATTTTCTTCTTTAGTTTTCAAATATTCTACAATGAGTGTGAATTTTTATAATCAGAATAATTTCATATTTTATATACTAACTTTATAGAGGGACTCTGAAGTCCTTAATTTCTCTTAACAGTGTGTTAGGTTTTTAAAATACTATTTGTAAGGAGAGGGAGAGAGAGAAAATGGGCACGACAGGGCCTCTTGCCATTGCAAATGAACAGACACATGCATCACTTTGTGCATCTGGCTTTAGTGGGTACTGGGGAATTGAACTCTGAGCTGTAAGACTTTGCAAACAAGCACCTTAACCACTGGACAATCTCTGCAGCCCCTATTAGGTATTTTTAAGTTTTGTTCTCCACCTAAGTCTTTTGAAATTCCCTTCTTGGCAGATCAATAATCTATTACCATATGCCAGGCAGGGTCCTGGGCATATAGAGAATCTACCTTTCTCTATTTTCTGGATGAAGAACAGAAAACTTGAGCCCCTTGCCTGAGTCAAACAGCTAGAGATTGCAGATTGACTTGAAATCATCTCACTGCTATGCCAGCTGCCTCCTAGACTACCTGTACCTCCAGTGACGTGCCCCTCACCCCACTTCCCGCCTGGCCCAACATACCAAGATGTGTATTGGCCACAGAGTTCCCTGACAGATCAGAAGGCCCCTCCTCTCTGCTGACAGGGCCATCATTCCACATGAGGTCGAAGCCCCCGACTCGCTTTTCCCTTCCTGTGAGCCTGGACAGCCAGGAGATGCAAGGATTAGAGAAGGGGCAGTTGGTGGGGCCTTCAGACCCTAGCCAGGTCCCATCCCACCCCCACCACACTGCTGTCCACCTATCAGAATTCTTTCTTTGGTCCAGATACTCACATGCTGTCCCCAGGTGTCATGCAGCTCTCCAAGGGCCGATACCCCCTTTTGTCCCTGAAGATCCTATACTTGTCCTCTGTAACTCGATGAGTAATTTGTAATTTCTGGCTTATAATCTGCTTGCTTCCTTAGAACATAACCACTGTGGAGTCTAGAACTAGGGCTATCAAAAGGGCTCTACTTTGTGGCCCAGGCTGGCCTTGAACTTGTGATCCTCCTGCTGCTCCTGATTGCTGGGATTACAGGTGTGAGCTATCACACCTGGCTGTCCTGTTCTGTACTGTATCCCTAATATATGACACAAGGCCTGGCACATTGTGGAAGCTCAGATGTTTGTTGAATGGGTAAGTAAGAGCAAAGCGGAAGCCTGATTAGTATCTAACTGTCCTTTCAGCCCCAAGTCTTGCTTTAAGATCCACTCTTCTCCTTTCCCCATTTGAATCACGCAAGGTGACCCTGACCCTGGTAGGTAGACAACATGTAGACTGGTCACCAGAGCCACAATGGTTGGTTCAGGTATGGCACAGGACTTAGTCCTAGGGGAGAGGACTAGAAACAGTGGTGAGCAAGGGTGCATATGCCCAGTTTTGACTGCACATCTGGATTTACCCATTCCTGAAGCCAGCCCCTGCATTCTTGCCACTGCACACAATGTTAGAACATTAGAATTGGGCTCATGTGAGCTAGGTACTTTATGATGAATTGTCTTAGTAGATTAATAACCTGAGAGGAGTCATGATGGTTTCTATCTTAAAGATGAGGAAACTGAGGCTCACATAGATGAAGGGACTGACCCAGGGTCCCACTGTCAGATGTTTTGAGTAAACCCAGCTAGACTTGGAGCTCTGCCCTAGCAAACCCTGAGTCCTTGGGCCCTTGGAAATCAGTTTCTCTGTCTGTGAAATGGGGATGTCTCCAAGTTCAGAATCCTCTCTTCCTTAGTGGGAACCTCTTTGCCTCAGACAAGGGTGCAGGGAAGATCCACCTGGCTTCCATGTCCACTATATGCAGGGTGTCCTCCAGCAAGCAGGTCTTGAGCTGGTAGTCCTCCTGGCTGCTGGCTGTCAGTGATGGAGATGCATTCACTTCCAGGAGCCATCTGGGGAGGGCAATGAGAGACAGCCTGGGGGTCAATTGGTCCCTGGAAGCTCTGGTATTTCACTGAGCCCACTCCCAGTTCTCCATGGCTCCCCTTCAGTATATCTACTCAGAAGCAAGGCATCTCACAGAAAGAAAGCTGGAGGGTGGCCATGGCCTCCTCGTGGGGTCTCCTACCTGTGTGGCTATGCTCTCTTGCAGTGTGAGGCAAGAGAACCTCAACCTCCTTCTAGAGCAAGTGTGCCTCCAGCTGGCTGCTGCCCTGCAGGATGGGGCTGGGGAAGCTGGCCAGTCGGGAAGGGCGTGCTGTCCAAAAGGGCAGCTTTCTGGAGTGCTGCCCTGTGTGAGCCCAAAATTATAAGATCTGCCTGTTTTTCTAGAAGGACCCTGAATCATAATTTTTATGTAAATATCTCCTAAACATTAGAGCTTGTCAATACATTAAACACAAAAGCATTCTGAAGGCCAGTGTCAGCAGAGACCAGGAGCAGTCAAGGAGTCCAGCAGCAGACATCTTGTTTTCACATCCATCATTTCACAGACTAAGAAGCCAGGTGCAGAGAGCAGGCCAATGGGACCAGAGCCCCTTTCACTCCCAGCTGCCTCCTCCAAGCTCATACCCTCAGCATGCACCCAAACACCTCACTGCAGGTGACAAAGGACATGGTTTCTCTTGAGCCAATGGCTGACTCATCTCTTTCTCCTGGCTCTCAGAGCACCTCAGCATGAGGCCTGGTGACCTAGAGCAGAGGAGCCATCTCCCTCATCCAGTGCTGGTGGGAGTAGCTCTGCCCAGGTCTTAGACCTGGGCCTGGCTTTGCCCTTGACTTACAACTGACCTCAGGTTCCCTAAACAACTCACAGGCTTTCCATGTCCTGTTGCATCATGTGAGGCCACCACTGAGGTCCTTGGCAGCTTGGGCTCTTCTGTTTGCCAGGTCCTCCTCCTCCTCCAAATGCTGTGGGAGTTTGTGGAATTCTTGGCAGGGACTGGCACTGTACAGTATTCCCTTACAAAGCACTTTGCATCCTCTGGGCACCAAAACCTCCCGAGTGCAAGTTTCCTGCCTGCTATATCAGAAGCACCGTGACCTGACTGGTGTGGAATTCTGTCCTTGGGGTGTGGTATGGCCTCAGCCTTCTTGACATCATCACAGCTACAACCATCTGCATGAGACCCTTGCAAGACTGGGTCCACTGGGTGGGAGGGAGGGCTGGAGAAGCTCACCAGGTCCTTGCTCCCTGAGGATATGTAAGTGGCTGTGTAACAATTGCTGGTAGAGAGGACAGGACTCTTCTCGGGTGACATAGCTGCCTGGGGGTGCTCATGTTCCTGGAAGTAACCCCATGTAAGCTCACCGGTTCACCAAGCCAGACTTGGGAGAAATCACTTCTTTATTCTGTTGATGCCCTCTCTGTGTAGGGCAAATAGAAATAAGCTTCCTAAAAATGTTATGCAGCACTTGGCACCTGAACAGGGACACATGACCAGACCAAAGATGAGTTTGCGAGGAGCAGCCACATTGACCCTGCCATGGGGGATGAGACACACAGCAGTGGCTGCTCTGTCTGAAGGTGGGATGTCTGTAGGGGGACCTCCGAGGTACTGTCTTCTTTGTATATGGAATGGCAGGACTCCTTGATGAATGGCCCCACCGTGTGAGTACAGAGCTGCCCCCAGAATGGCTGATGGGCTACAGAACATTTTGCTATTCCCAAAAGTAGCGTGTGTGGGATGGGACCATACGCAGGCTGGGGCAGAAACTGTGTAGCCTTTGCTGTGGTGATAAGACATGCAACTGAGACTGAGCTGTCTACTCAGAAAGAACTTGCCCGTTTAAGGGAAGAACTGTCATCAGAAAAGACATGGGGTGGAGGCATGTGGTAGAAGATGCTCATCAGGTCTGATATTTGCTCTTTAATACAGGCAAAGAGAGAACTCATGATTCAGAATGCAGATGGGATGGGGGCTGAGGATGGGAAGGGCTCAGTAATGATCCAGTACCTGAATACTAGTAACCTCTGAACTGCTTGAATCAGGAAAGACATTTGTTCTGTTTTGTTGAGACAGGGCTCACTACCTAGTCCTGGTTGAGCTGATATATTCTATGTAGACCAGAGTGGCCTCAAACACTGTGATCCTTTTGCCTCTACCTTCCAAAAGGCTGGGATAACACCACCACACCTGTCAGGAAAGACTTTTAAATAAGCAATAAAAGTCTCTCCGCTGTCTTGTAAGGCTGTAGGGCATGGGAGTGTGTGGGATCAGCCTGAGTGCTGTGGAAGCAGAGAAACTAATATGATTAACTATCCCTCTGTGGTAGTTTGACTAAACGTTCCCCAATAGATTCAAAAGTGTAAAAGTTTTTCTTCAGCTGCCTGGCTGGAGGAGGTGTCACCTAGGCCGGATTCTAGACTCCAGCCCTAAGGTATTTCTAGGGTGAATGTGAAATTGTAGGTATACATATGCAAAGAGCAGTCTGAGCTGAAGTAGGGAGTTCTTTTGTTTGCTAGTGAAAGTGATTGCTTGTTTTGAAGGTGCTGGTGCTGGGTCTCTCTCTGCTTGGATCTGTGAAACGGGACCAACCTTTCATTATTGAACTCCCCCTGGTTCTGTTACTTTAATAAATATTTTCCTACCAAAACTGTGCCTGGTTTGGAGATTCACCCCAGCAGCGTGTGGCTGACTACGACACCCTCCTTGAGACAAAGGCTGTATAACCTGAGACAATATGGAAGGAAATCAACCCCTGATGGACTGACTCATATAAGCCATTACAGACACTCATTGCCAGTTGAGGGCTCCATGAAAACCAGGGATAGGGAGACAACAGAAAGACAGGCATTAGTAAGGGAACTGGACATGAGAGAGGTGGTGTTTAATGTCCAGTTCACTAGGTTGGTGAGGACTGTGTTCACTGGAGAGTTAAGAAAGAGGCTGAGTCAGCAGGGACCTTGTGGGGTTTTAGTGGCTTTGCTGAGTCTCATGGTAGGACATGATCTTTATGAGGTAGGAGAAGTCCTGTAAGTCTGCAGTTGCTTAAGAGATGGGCCAGCAGCTCTGCATTGGGAATGTTGAGTCTTTTGAAAGGAGGGGGCCTGAAGGAAGAATGCTGAAAGAGTTTCCTGCTCCTCATAGTTGGGCTGTATCCTCCCTGGAATAAGGAATTTTGGCAGTGTTGCCAGCCTGGTGCTGGTTTCAGAAGTGTGGCAAATTCAGGAGAGGGTCATTGGACTACAACGTGGTTCTAGAGATAGCTACCAGGCGATTGAAACAGGGTCCAACTCCCAGCATGCAGGCTGTGGAGGACCATGGCATAGAGCTGTGAAGAGCAACCATGAACTCCAATGGAGACCCCAGGGTCTTGAGATTCCAGGACTATGAGACAGCCACCAAGGCTGCAAGCTGCACAGCTGGAGGGGTGGAGTTGCACAAGCCTTTTAGAACCCAGAGGATTTCATCAGGAGCCCCAGGTGCTGGATGTGGAACTGTAGGATTTGATGTTTGACCCACTGGTTTTCTCTCTTGCACTGGTCATCTTTCCTTGCTATGCCTTCTTTTTGCAGTGGGAATGCTTACTCTGTGCCATTATGTGCTAGAAGTAAGCAACTTGTGTTTTGATTTTATAGGTTCACAGTTAAGGGAGTGTCTTGAATCTCAGATGAGGCTTGAGACTTTTTTTTTTTTTTTTTGAAGTAGGGTCTCACTCTAGCCCAGGCTGACCTGGAATTCACTATGTAGTCTCAGGGTGGCCTCGAACTCATGGTGGTCCTCCTACTTCTGCCTCCCGAGTGCTGGGATTAAAGGCGTGCACCACCACACCCCGCTTGAGGCTTGAAACTTTTGAAAGGTGCTGGGACTGATTAACTTTTAAGATTGGACTGGATGTGTTTTGTATCAAGAGATGTCATAAGTCTATGGGGGGCTGGGGGTGGAATGTGGTGATGTGAGTGTAAAGTGTCTGGAGTGGAGTGTGCAGAACATGACCCGTGGCTCTCCAGACCCCTGTCCACTTACGGCTTGAGGTCCTGGTCAATGAGGATGTCATAGCCATACAGCTCAAAGCAGTGCTTGTCGCTGATGATCACCTTCTGCACGCTCTGCAGGCTCTTGATGAAGATGTTGTCCATGTCTCCAAAGAGCCTCTCCACTGCCTCGGGTCCATGCTTTGATGCAAGGTACTGCCGGAAGCGCTGAAGCATCCACTTGCAGCCCTGAGCCCCGGAGAGCCGGGTGGGGAGAGGGATACTCAGTTAACTGGACCCCTCTGATGGGACAGCCCCTCAAGCCTGGCAGGAAGGGTATAGCCAGAACCCTGTGATCAGGACAGTTGAGTGCATCCCTCTTTATGGGGTGAAGATTCTATAAAATTAAAAGTACTTGCTGGATCTTGGGCCCTGGGTAGTCTGCACTGCCTATGGTAGCCTCCTATGTAAGAAAAGCCAGGAGAGGGAAAAGAGGGGAGCACATGGGATTGGAGAGCTCTGTCACAGGCAACCCCTGACCTGCCCATAACCCTGAGGAGTCTGATACGTTTGCATTTGAGGTCTGATACATGTGTGCTTCAGGTTATTATAGAGATTGGAGGTGGATAATAGACAGATGGTTGATATATCTAAATGATATACCAATTGATTGAGTAATCAGAAAGATATCTAAGAGATATCTAAGAGAAGGTAGAGCACATTTTGGATAGGGATGTGTTAATCTAACATTCAAATATTTAGCCTCATGTTAAGTGGACCACCACTGTGCCCCACCCTAGCTCTGCTGATGGTAAGTGGGCTTGCCCTTACTGATAAAACTATGGTCTGAAAAAAAAAAAACAAAACAACTATGGTCTGTCCTGGGCTCCTTGTCACTCTGCTTGTCCCATCCCAAACCATCCAAGAGGACAGCAGAAGCCCAGCTTCCTCACCTTCTCTGGGTGGTAGTCAGGAGATGTCTTTTGCACAGCAACATTGGTGAGGTGAACATCTGGCAGAAGTTGGTGGTCAAGGGCCAATATGGACAGGAAGAGCAAGCCCTGCTCCATGCTGCCCCAGGGACCGAGCTGAGATCCTTGGGGATTGATGGGGAAAGGTACAAAGCAGCTTATAGTTCATATATGTGGGCTTTGGAGTCAGACAGGCCCGGGGGCAATCTGTGCATCTTCAGGACTGTGGGCCCCTGAGCAACCCAGATAACCTCTCTGTTTCCCCACCTATTAAGTGAGAGTTCATCACAGTACATCAGCATCACAGGACTGTTTGGAGGCTCAAATATTATATAAAGAAGTGCCTCTTTGAGTGCCTAGCATAGCTGAAATGACTATATTATCAGCTCAGGAAGAGAGAAAATGCTCTAACAAATACAGGGACCAAATGTAGAACAGCCCTCTCAGGAGACAGCACCCCTGTCATCAGAGGGATTTGGGCTGGTGGTCACTTTGTCAGAATACTGGAAACCAGCACTGGGGAGGGTCAGGGTGGCCTTGAAAGACCCAGGCCTGAGAGACTGTCATTTGTTTGCAAGCATAAAGATAGAAAAGAGAGTGGGGGGCAGGGAGCTAGCCTGGTGAATGCAGCAGTGAACAAGAGACCCTGCCTCAACAAGGCAGGAGGTGAAGAACAATCCCCCAAGATGTCCTCTGACCTCCACACCAGCAGAGCGGCACAAACAAACCCGCCCTCACATACACGAACACACACAATTAAAACAGCTTAAAGAAGAGTGGAGATCACGTGCAGCACTCACTGTGAATATTTAATGAGTGAAGCCTCATTAAATGGAACCCGCTGGGAGAGGGCATGGCTTGTTTAGTAAGTCCCCCATGCTTAGAGAGCAGTTCAAACACGGGGAAATGGCCCAGGGGACCCTAATATCCACTGAAGATCCCTGCCAGGCCCAGTTTTCTGTGCTAATTTTAAGAAAAATGAGGTAGCAATAAAACTAAACTATGTTTGCTGACATGCATGTGATAAATGCTTGTTGGAATTACAGAATAAAATAAACATACTAGAAATGAAGCCGGCAAAGTATGAAAACAAATTGCAGAACACACAAGAGGGCCCAGCCCAGTCCACAGGCTGGCAAAGCAAATGTGTCACCTTGGGCACACATTTAAACTGAGTGATGAGATGAGGGCAGAGATGTGGCTGGCTAAAAGCTCAGCTGGTGCTGGACGTGCATGGTGGCTCACGCCTTTAATTCCAGCACTCAGGAGGCAGAGGTAGGAGGATCGCCATGAGTTCGAGGCCACCCTGAGACTACATAGTGAATTCCAGGTCACCTGGGCTAGAGTGAGACCCTACCTTGAAAGACCAAAAAATAAATAAATAAACAAAATCTCAGCTGGGTGCCCAGTCAGAGCCTGGCAGCAGGGTGCCTTTCCCATGTGTGGCTGTGCAGCCTGCAGGTTAGCATCCGAACCTTCTAGATGGTCACTCTTCTCTTCTGAAGCTCAGACCTAAAATTCCTAAAAACAGAGGTTTTTGTTGTTTTTGTTTGCTTGGTTTTGTTTCATTTTAGATAGGGTCTCACTCTGTGGCCCAGACTGGTCTCAAACTCACAATCCTGCTGCTTTATTCTCCCACAGGTAGAGATGACCAGCATGCACCACCATGCCCAGCAGAGTCTCTCTTGAAAAGTAAAAGGGGTATATGTGTCCCTCCTGACTGAAAACCCTTAAAAGCTCCCCAGACCCTTCCATTGCTGCTGGCTCTATCCCACATGGAGGCAGCCATGAACATAAGGCTCTCTTTTGTGATCCAAAATAAATAAATAAATGTGGGTATTTTGTAGGTAGGCTTAAAAGTAAAAAAGTACAAAATAGATGTAAGGAAACGTTTCCTTTTTGTTCTTGTTCTCCCCCATTTTCCTCCCAGAGACGACTTCCTTCTAGTTTCCCCCTTACCACCTTTCCTTCTTTCCCTCCCCTCTCTTTTTTATTTATTTATTTTTTTGAGGTAGGGTCTCGCTCTAGCCCAGGCTGATCTGAAATTCACTCTGTAGTCTCAAACTGGCCCCGAATTCACAGCGATCCTCCTACCTCTGCCTCCTGAGTGCTGGGATTACAGGCGTGCCCACCACGCCTGGCTCTCCCTTCTTTTCAATTGTCATCATTATTGCTGTTGTTATTATTATTATTATTTTGGTGGTGCTAGGATCAAACCCATTGATTTGCATATGCTAGGAAAAGAAAGTATATATATATATATATATATATATATATATATATATATATATATATATATATATATTTTTTTTTTTTGAGATAAGGTCTCACTTTAGCTTAGACTGACCTGGAATTTACTCTGTAGCTCCAGGTTGGCCTCAAACTCACAGCACTCTTCCTACCTTTGCCTCCCAAATGCTGGGATTAAAGGCGTGTGCCTTTTTTTTTTCCTTTTGCCAGTTGAATGATGAAAATAGAATTATAAGCCGGGCGTGGTGGCGCACGCCTTTAATCCCAGCACTTGGGAGGCAGAGGTAGGAGGATTGCCGTGAGTTCAAGGCCACCCTGAGACTACATAGTAAATTCCAGGTCAGCCTGAGCTAGAGCGAGACCCTACCTCGAAAAACCAAAAAAAAAAAAAAAAAAATAGAATTATATTTGAATGAATGAATGAAGGAGACACACTGCCAAGAGTTCAACACAAGTGGAGGCTCATACCACACCCTCCAAGGCTCAGGGAACTTTGTAGAAGCAGACAGAAACACTGTAAGAGCCATGGGCTGGGAAGGAGTATCCAGAGGCATTGCCCCTCCCCCAGACTGACTGGTGCATTGAGGAGCACACAGTGATCACTCATAACCCCGCTAAGGAGGGCCTCAGTGGAATGGGGGCGGGGAGGGGGGACTATGGTCAATATGCAGTATGTTAAGATGGTAGAGTTCACAATTAGGATGCAAACACTCTCCCAAGGGACTAAGCCTGTCTGCTCCTATAAATATGGATACACTGGGTGCCAGGCACCCCACTGAGACCCCACCCCACTTTGGGGGCAGGGCACTGGCCGGAGGAGAGGACGGAGAGGAAGGAGAGGACGGGCAGGAGCATAGGGGCAGATGGAGGATACAATGGTCGTCAATGCTCGTCAGGGTGAAGCGGGTGTTGGAGAACCGGGCGAAGCCATCGCGGTACAGCCAGGCCCGCAGCGGGATGTACTGAGGCCGAGATGGGAGGAAGAAAGGAGAGGAGGTTCATATGGCACGCCCCCACCTCGTGGAAGGCCCTTCTGTCCTTCCACTTCTGCCTTCAACCGCATCCTTTGGCTCTGCCCCCTCCTTCCCTGGGAAGTTCTGTGCTCTCCCACTCATGTGACGCCCCACCAGGCTGCGGGGCTCAGGAGGACAGACTAAGCCTGTCTCAGACACTGTGTCCATGAACCCAGCCCAGAATAGCGTAGATGGATGGATGGATGATGGGAGAATGGATGGATGGGTGGATGGATGGATGGATGGATGGATGGATGGATGGATAGGTAGGTAGGGGAGGGAATACAGCAACTCATTAAGAGAAGGCTCTGGGGCCAAGCTGTCTGGATTTGAATCCTCATTCTGCCACTCACCATGTGTGTGACCTTGGGCAAGTGTCTCAACTTCTCTGATATTTCTATCTCTGTGTATGCATGTATCATGTGTGTATGTAAGTGTGTTCATACATATGAGTGCAGGTGCCATGGTGCAGGTGTGGAGATCAGAGGACAACTTTTAGGTCTTCACTTTCTACTTCCTTTGAGACAGGTGTCTGTTGCTGTTCACCACTGCACACACCAGGCTAGCTGATCTGCAAGCTTATGGTGAACCCTCCTGTCTCTGCCTCTCATCGTGCTGTAGGTGTTTTGGGATTCAGGGAGACCACCCCAGCTTCTGGCTTGACATGGATTCTGAGGATCCAAACTCAGGTACTTAAGTTGGACAGAGTG
>PVHP010011171.1:34685-45940 GCA_004024765.1 Zapus hudsonius
CTCTGTGTGTGTGTGTGTGTGTAAACCTGCCTATCCTGGAACTCACTAGCTGGGGTGGTATTGTAATTTGAATGTAAAATATATCCCATAGGCTCACTTGGTCAGCAGCTGATGACACTGCTTGGGAAGGCTGTGGAACCTGAGGAGGTTGATAGAACCTTGCTGGAGGAAGTGAGTCACTGGAAGGAGGACCTTGAGGTTTTATAGCCCAGCCACACTTCCTGTTCCCTCTCTTTCTCACTGGATACGATGTGACCAGCCAGCTTCTCACTCCTGCTGCCATGCCTTTCTGGCCATGATGGACTGTATCCCCTAGAACTGTAAACCCAAATAAACCTCCTTTCCTGACAGGTAACTGGTCACGGCAACCAAGTAAATAACCACCACAAGTGGTGACCCTGCCCTGTCCCTCCATGTCCCTGAGCTCCACCAACAGGAGACAAGTAGGCAAGTTCACATGGGAAGAGGCCTGGCCACAGTGGACAACTCACCGACATGACCAGGACGTAGACACGCAGGTCAAACTTGCGGCCTGTTGGGCAGAGGAAGCATTGATTTGTCAGTTAGACTGTGTGTGTGCTGGGTTCTGAGATCCCCAGAGGCAGAGAGAAGACAGAATCTGCTTATGAAGCCTCCAGCACAACCACACAGGGCACGACGGCGTGGGGGGAGTCAGTGCTGGGGAGGGGCTGCAGGCCTAGCTGCTGAGGGCTTCTGTGGGAAGAGGTGCAGGCCCAGCCCAGGGTGGTGAGACCCTCTGGCTAGACCTGGGCCTAGGGGAAAGGAAGGAGATGAGGTGAGCCAGGGGGCAGGGCCAGGCTCTGTACAGATGAGGACAGCACATAGGCAGGGCCAGCTCACCTCCTATCAGGTAGGGATTTTCAATGTAACGCTGAGCTACGTAGTTCTCCACGGGAATCTCATCTTTCTGATCGTCAGAACACCTTGTGTCCTAGTCGTGAGAACGCTGGCCATTAACATTTAGCAAGCACTTTCTGCATACCAGGCCTCATGCTAGATACTGTACATGGGGGTATCTCATTTGAGCCTTAAATCAGTCCCTTCAGGTAAGCAGTAATGTCATCCCCATTTTACAGATGACCTCAAGAAGCACAGAGAGGTGGAGTGACTTGTCTGAGGCCACACAGCTGGTCACTGATCCCACTGCCATGTGAACCCAGTGCAGTTCAGGTCCAGAGTCTGAGCAGTTGACCTCCACACTGGGCGGCCCCAGAGGACAGCCACTGGCCACTTACATTCATACTGTTAAAAGAAAAAGTCCACGCTGCAACATGGACAACACTTGAAGTCAATGGCTGAGGGAGGCAAGCTAGGGTCAAAAGGACCCACACAGGACAATTCCACTTCTCGGAGTCACCAAGCATAGTCAGATGTCTAGAGACAGAAAACAGAAGGGTGGCGGGATGGGGGTGGGGGGGATGTCCATGTGGAGTGGAGTTTTAGTTTGGGGTGTGCACACACTCCGGAGCTGGGGTGGCGAGAGCTGCATACACCATGCACAGAATCCTGCTGCCACTGTAGAAAGTTGTTGTGTGACATGGTCCTCCAAGAAAAACAATTGTCATCTTGGTCAGAAGTGGCTCCAACCACACAGGGCTTTCAAGGTTGGGCCTGTTGACGTTCCCTCATAGACAGGGGACAGGAAGGGTCACTAGACCCTCAGTTGAAATCTTAAATTTCCCCAGTGAACTTGGAAGGAAGTAGAGAATACAGAGGGTGGATGATCGGAACAGGAGCTCTATGTTATGGGGAGTCCACTGTCCATTCTGGGATGAGACCTTCCAAAGCCATGGCTGCTTTGGGGTCTCCATGCTCCTATAAGTAACCCCTCGCCCATGCTCTGTAAGGAAGTTCTGTTAATAAACTCATTTCTTCACCAGGGTGAACTTTGGTGGATTTGGCCTTTAGTTTGTCATGGGTGCCCTGCCTGGGGGAGCAAGTGCTCATTGGCTTCTCCCCAGAAAAGACTTCATGTAACAAAAGTTCTCGCATGGTGCAGCCTAGAGAACACTGGCGGCCCCAGGGCCGGCCCTCCCCCAGCTCACCAGCTCAAGGACTGCAACACTCACATGCAGAACCCCCTCCAGCCTCTCGAGTCCTTTCTGACAAGTCCCCTTGTCCTCTCAGGCAAGGGTCACTCACTCCCTGGGATCACACAACCTCTCAGTGGTGGGAGCGCTGGGACTAGGGCTTCCGGCTGTCAGGACAGACACCCCCCACCCAGCTATGGCACCAGTGGGCCATGCTAGCAGCCCCTCCACCCTGCCTCTACTCACGTGGCTACTGGAAATGCTGGCACTGGCGCGGACGGGCTGGGCCTCCAGACTGGGGCCCTTCTTGCCGGCAGTGCCCTGGCAGGTGCACAGGATGGACCAGCACCCATGTGCAGAGAGAGAAGCATTGATTAGGCACTTGCTGCTGCCACCTGGAAGAGTTGGGTGGTCCTTCCCTCTCACCCTACTCCACCCCTGGCACCACCATCACCTCAAGGTTCAGAGGGTCCCAGTCATTTCCCCAAGAGTAGCAGCTGCTGAGTTGTATCCCACTTATTAACACCTCACATCCTCAGCCAGTACTCCCCATTGCCTGAGGCACTCAAAGGAGCAGAAACTTGCCCAGGGCCACAGAGCTTTTGAGAGGTAAGGTCAGCATTTGAACCCAGACCATCTGCTCCAGAGCTATTGCCAGTACTCCCAGGGAAGAAGATGGGACCTCCTCCTGCAGGGCAGGGCTTGGGGGAAGGGGAAGGGGAAGGGGTCAGCTTACCTTCCTCCAGTCCATGATGTCCTTCAGCCTCCTGAAGAGGAAGATGCCCTTCCCCTGAGAGCGTGCAACCTGCAGTCAGTGGGCCCAGAAAGGCAGCTGTTAGCTTGGAGGTGCCTTGCTAGCCCCTAGTCCAGGACTCCTCCCCAGCACTTCTCTGTGTCCATCTTCCCATGACCCCCAGCTATGCCCAAGAGGAACGCCAGCTTGGCTATGGGGGGGGCCTGAAAGAGGAAAGTGAGCAGGACTTTACTCATCAAGACCTACATTTGCATGAATAATGCAAGAGAACAGACAATTAAAAACCCATTTCTAACAGTCCTGGGAACACATCATCCAATTCTTTTTTTGGAAATCAATTTGCCTTCCTAATTAGGTTTTGCTTCGGTTAATACTAAAACCAGTCTGCCTTTATTGCGTTCTGCCATAGATAACTCAAGCTTCCAAGAGGCCAGGGGCTGGGGAGTCTTTGATCACCTGCAGTGTTATGATGTTTGTGATTAAGGGTTCACAGGGGGCTTCTACAATGCTTACACCTCTGGCCTTGCACACCCACAGTGCAGGACGCTCACTACCCTCTCCGCACACCCATAGTCATGGCATTCCAGGATAGCTTTGTTTTAGCAGTCACCTAAAGGATATATTAAGCCTTTAATCCCAGCAGAGGTAGAGGCAGGAGGATCACTGAATTTGAGGCCAGCCTGGGATTACAGAGTTCCAGGTCAGCCTGGGCTACAGTAAGACTCTAACTTAAAAAATAAAATAAGCCGGGAGTGGTGGCGCACGCCTTTAATCCCAGCACTCGGGAGGCAGAGGTAGGAGGATTGCCGTGAGTTCGAGGCCACCCTGAGACTACAGAGTGAATTCCAGGTCAGCCTGGGCTAGAGCGAGACCCTATCTTGAAAAACCAAAAAAAATAAATAAATAAATAAATAAATAAATAAAATAAAATAGGGCTGGAGAGATGATCAGTGGTTAAGGCATTTGCCTACAAAGCCTAATGACCAGGTTTAATTCCCCAGTACCCATGTAAAGCCAGGTGCACAATGTAGCACATGCATCTGGAGTTTGTATGCAGCAGCTGGAGGTTCTGGCGCACCCATTCTGTCTCTCTTCTACCTCTCTCTGCTTGAAAATAAATAAAAAAGTATTTTTAAAAATAAAATAAATAAGATAAAAGGTATATTATGTTCCATCTGTCTGCTAGGGTGTGTGTGGGGGGGGCTAAGGATTTAACCCAGAACCTCGCACATGCTGGACAAGCACTCTATCACTGAGCTACAGCTCCATCCCCAGGCTCTATGCTATATCTGCCACTTAGACCTCATGAGCTTTCATAGTCTAAACTGTACTGAACTAAAATTTGCTCTCTGGCCTCACTTCCATGGCCTCTGAGAACAAACTTGCTCCTGAGCACCTGAGCAGCCCTTTAGTTATCTGAGGTCCTGAGCAGGTCAGCCATAGTCATCTTTTCTCCAGCATGAATGCACCCAGCAAGAGCGAAGTCCCCTTCCCTTCGGTCCTCTGAGCGATGCCCACATGGCCCAGCAGAGGCTCACTACACAAGGCACAGGAAGGCACAGCAGCCAGGTGTGGCTCCTACTCTCCTCCACACTATGCATCCTAGTTCAGGGTGCCGTGTGCCCGGTGAGGCACAGGGGACATCTCAGGGGCAGACAAATGTTCTCAGTGTCTTTTATTTTATTTTTTGAAATAGGGTCCTATGTGGGTCCAGGCTGTCCTCGAAGTAGTGAACTTCCTGCCTCAGTCTTCCGAGTGCTGGGATGGCAGGCATATGCCACTATACCTAGCTTGTGTTTAGTGATTTTGGAAAACTAGTCAGTATAGTTCAAGGGCTTCCCATAGTCCACAGCCTTGCAAAAGACTTGATGGGCACTTCATCACAAAGGGAGATTATCCAATGGAGACAGATGCTTGTATATCAGTCACCAAGGAGATACAACTGAAAGCCACAATATGAGCAGGACAGCTAGCTCCCTGAGAAGAGCTAAGGCAGACAATGGACTGGGGAGATGCTCATTCAGTAAAGTGCTTGCCTCACAAACATGAAGACTTGACTTTGTTCCCTCAATTTTTTTTTGATAAAAAAGCTGAATATTAAAAAAAAAAAAAAAACAGCTGGGCCAGGTGTGATGGTGCACACATGGCCCAGCAGAGGTTCACTACACCAGGCACAGGAGACATGGACAAGGGCATAGGCATTAGCATTCTTTATAACCATGTTAAACAGAAACTTCCAGAATAGTCGGGTGAATCACATGGTCATAATGTCGAGGCAAGGAAACTAGACACAACGCAATAGGTCACACTATTATTCTAATTATGGAAAGGACAAAATCAAGCCAGTGCCATTGACCACTGAGCCATCTCTCCAGCCCCTAAGTACAAAATCAGACCAAATCTATACTCTTACATTGCTATGACAAATACTTGATGGAAAGCAACTTAAAGAGAAGATTCATTTTGGCTCATGGTTTAAGCGGAAACAGTCTATCATGGCTGCAGAGATATTGTGGCTGTTAGCTTGATCTCATCTAAGCAGATCAAGAAGCAAGAGAAAAAGTGTATGGGGGAGGGGAGGCAAATGTTAGGGCTTAGCTAGACTCCTCCTTTCTCTCTTTTTATTCTGTCCAGGACATCAGTCCATAAAGTGGTGCCACTCACATTCAGGGTAGATCATCCCTCCTCAGTCAAGCCTCTCTGGCCAAAGGGTGTGTCTCATTAATGTCCTAGGGCACAAGTTTTATTAACCCAATCAAAATTAATCATCACAAGTCCACTCCTTAACTTGATAAGCAAACGTAACATTTAAGCCATAACATTTCACCCCTGGTCCCACGGGCTCATGGCCATCCCATAAGGAAAACTGCATTGGTTTCAACCACAAACACTCCCAGATCCTTAGCAGTTTCAATTCTGTTTAAAAATCCAAAGCTGGAGGGCTGGAGAGATGGCTTAGCGGTTAAGGCACTTGCCTCCAGTGCCTAAGGTCCCAAGTTCAATTCCCCAGCACCCACATAAGCCAGACCCACAAAAATCCAAAGCTGGGCTGGAGGATGGCTCAGAGGTTAAGGTGCTTGCTTGCAAAGCCTGATGGCTTGGGTTTGATTTCCTAGTACTCATGTAAAATGGCACATACACCTGGAGTTTGTCTGTAGCAGCAAGAGGTGACAAGCCTGAGGACAAAGAGCCGGAGCACTAAGGACACAGAGCATACAGGGAGAACCTGGCCCTTCACATTAGCCCTGAGCCTCTCTCCTTTCCTACCAGCCTCTGGATTCCTTGTTCTGTGAGGTAAGGAGAGATCCTTCCTGTTTAGGTCATTTTCAATAACCTTGCCACGCCTGTTCCAAGAGTGGCCCTCTTGAGGGAACAGGACCCAGAATGACAAATAGCCTTCCATCCTGTGATCCCTCGGGGGTTCCTGAGAGCAAGTTACCTGGAGCTCAGGCAGATGGTACTTTCCTGGTAGCATTCCATATGTGCTCCAGAACCATCCAGAGAGAAAGCTGGCATCTCACCCTTGAACCTGGCAAGATGTCAGGACCGTCTGCACTCATTGTGTGCAGCACAAGTGACTTATCTGAATTCCAGTGTGGATCCTAGAAAGAAATACAGCCTCTGCCACCTGCCTCTCAGTGCCATGCTGCGAGGATGCTCAGGTCACATGGTGCAGCCACACCACAAACAGGAGGTGGAGTCTTCTAGTCCCCAGCCCTGGCAGATCTCCCAGACGACAGTCAGCACTAAGTGCAGGGGCCAGCTTGGGGATGGCCCCCAACCCTCAGCAGAGATGCCTCGAGGGATGCTGGGGCACAGGTGAGTCTTTCTTGGCTCGATGCTCAGGTTGGGGATCATGGGCTAAAACATCATTTCAAGACGCTCCCTTTGGGGAGATAACTGGAGCACCAACTTGCAGAGGCTGGCTCCTGATGAGCAGCACTTAGCAGCTGATACTCACCAATGTTTGCTCTGATCTGGACCATGAGCCTGTAACATTGCATTGTTATATCCATTGTCAGCCAAAGACACCAATGGACAGAGAGGCCAGGCCTACTACCCAGAGCCGCCCAGCTAGCACATGGCAAATCCATCCAGGATAGTTAGTGTGTTACACAAGTCCGGGCTCATTAAACTTTTGCAAAGTGCAGCAGAGTACATAGAAAAACTTCTTTTTTATTTCATTTGCTTTTTATGGGGACAAGTTTTCATACTGTAGCTTAGGCTGGCCTGGAACTCTCTAGGAAACCCAGGCTGGCATAAAACTCCTAACAATCTGGCCTCAGCCTCCTGAGTGCTGGGATAACAGATGTGAACCACTATGCCTAGCTTTTAGTCTGAAGTTTTTGAGACAGGGTCTCATGTAGACCAGACTGACCTTGAACTCCTGATCCTCCTGTCTCTGCCTCCCAAATGCTGATATTACACTTATGTACTATCATACCAGCAAACTTGGGGACAAGTCTGAGAATTCCTACCTAGTCCAGGCTGAACTGGAACTCACTTTATAGCCCCAGGCTGGCCTCAAGTTCACACTCACGGTGATCTTCCTACCTTAGGCTCCAAGTGCTGGCACTAAAGGCATGTGCCACCATACCTGGCAGAAAGTATTCACATATATATATATATATGATATATTCACGTGGAAAATGATATTTTAATGGATTGTTTGGTAGAATAAACCATAACTTGGATTTTATCCCAGCCATGGTCACTCAAAGACCTTGTCTGCACTGGGACCACTTTCATTTGGTGTCATTCGTCAGGAGCTGCATGTAGTCACTCCATGGTCTCCCATGCAGCCTCTCCCTCTTCTTCCTGCCCAACAGACTGCATCTAACCACCTCTTCCTGGGGCCCCTGCCCTCTGCAGAGGTCCAAGGCTTCACAGTGGCCCCATGCTACTGCTGTGTGATTCACTCAGCTACTAACCTCCACAATGCTAAGGGAAGTCTGCTGCCAGGACTTCTTTATTTTTATTATTTTAATTTATTTATTTATTTGCGATCAGAGAGAGAGATAGAGAGAGCATGAAAGAGACAGGGAATTGGCAAGCCAGGGCCTCTTGCCACTGCAAATGAACTTCAATTGCATGTGCCACTTTGTGTATCTGGCTTTACATAAGTCCTTGGGAATCGAACCCGGGACATCAGGATTTGCAAGCAAGTGCCTTTAACTGCTGAGCCATCTCTCCAGCCCTGCTACCAGGACATCTGAGGAAAGTTCGGGTCTTCCTTTGTTCGCATGGCGGGTGGAGGGGTGACTAGGTGAAAGTGGAGCTTCTACAACCATGCTGTGACTAAGAGGAGCAGCTTGTCTGCTGGACTGGGAATCAGAGGGACTGCTGAGGCACCCAATAAACCATGCCTGGCTCGACCATTCTTATTAAAGGGAATGCCCTAGGGTTTCAAACTTGAATGAAGGCTAGAGAGATTGCCCAGTGGTTAAAGGTGCTTGCTTGCAAAGTCTGCCAGCCTGAATTCGATCCTCAGTACCCACATAAAGCCAGATGCACAAAGTAAGTAGGTGCATGCATCTGGAGTTGCCTTATCGGGCCAAGAGGCCTGGAGTGCCCATACTCATTCTCTCCCTCAAAAAACTTGCATGAGAAAACTTTTTAATCTGTATTTTCACTAATTCCTCGCCAGATTTTCATGTTCCTTCTAGAGTGAGTGCCGGCAGCACACTGTGGAGTGTTGGCTGTGCCTGTGACACCATCAGAAATCCCAGCTATCACTGGGCGTGGTGGCACACGCCTTTAATCCCAGTACTCAAGAGGCAGAGGTAGGAGGATCACCATGAATTCAAGGCCACCCTGAGACTACAAAGTGAATTCCAGGTCAGCTTGGACTGGAGTGAGACCCTACCTCAAAAAAAAAAAGAAAAAAAGAAATCCCAGCTATCATTATGTCCTGTTACCACCGCTGCCCGTATCCCAAAATAGTGCTGTGCATTTTACACTTGATGGAAAGTACTGGGGAGGTTTAACAGAGCATGGGGGGGGCAGTGAGGCTGCAGGGAGCACCAGCTCGGCCTCTCTCCAATGCCTGGGCCCCACAGGGTACCAGCAGGGGCCTGTGACCACAGTGTGGGGCCCATGGGCCTGGCTGGACACCTGCCTCCCTCCTCCCTCTTCTCCTTCCTCCCCTCCCTGAAGCCCTGCTTTTCCTGCTGATTTTCTCTCACAGGCAAAACTCTGGGTACTGGAGGACCCAGACTAACACAGTTTGGTAAATGTTTTTCAAACCAGTGGTTTCTTTGGTAATTAAATATACATTTTGTTTTTATGGGTTTTTGGTTGTTGTTTTGTTTTGTTTGTTTTCTTTCTGTCTTTCTTTATTCTGTGTTTTTTTTTTCAGGTAATGTCTCACTTTAACCCAGGCTGGCCTCAAATTCATGGTGATCCTCCTATCACAGCCTTCCCAGTTCTGGTATTAAAAGCATGCACCACTACACCCAGCTCAAATATCATTTTGTTTTAAAAACCAAGGGTATATACTTATCTCCAAATCTGTATGTGTGTGTTCATGTTTGTGCGCATGTGAGTGTGTGCATCTGGAGATCAGAGGACAACTTTTTGGGTCACTTCTCACCTTTCCACCTCATGTGAGGCAGGGTTTCTTGCTTTGAATCTCACTTGCTTCCTACACTCGTTATGAGCTTCTGGAAAATTCTCCTGTCTCTGCCTGTCATCTCCCATCCGTGTGCTGGATTACAGAAGCCCACCAGAGCTTCTGGCTTTTTAAAATTCTTTTTGTTTTTTTTTAAATATTTACTTATTTATTTATTTGCAAGCAGAGAGAGAGTGAGAATGGGTGTACCAGGGCTCCAGCCACTGCAAACAAACTCCAGATGCATGTGCTACTTTGTGCATCTGGCTTTACATGGGAACTGGGGAATCAAACTTGGGACATTAGGCTTTTCAGGCAAGTGCCTTATCTGATGAGCCTTCTCTTCAGCCCCAGGCATTTTTTAAAATGTGTGCATGTGTGTGCTCCGTGTGCACATGGAGGCCAGAGGAAAGTGCACTCATCTGCATACAGAGTCTCTCTCTGAACCGAGAGCTGCAGTTTTAGTGAGCCTCTGGTATTCTCTGGTCTCTGTTCCCCACAGGACCAGGGTTATAGATGTGTGTGGCTACACCCAGCTGTTTACATGGGTGCTGGGGAACTGAAGTCACCGTCTCAGGCCCTCATGCTTGTGTATCAAGTGCTCTAAACCACTGAGCCATCTCCCCAACCCACATGGATTTTTACATGAGGTCTGAGGATCAAACGCAGGTACTCAGGCTTGGGCATCACATGCTCTTATCCACTGAGTCATCTTCCCAGCCCCTTATCTCCAAATTCATGAAACTGAATACATATGTCCAGGTTGTAGATGTCAGCTATATCTCAATAGAGTGGTTTTAAATAAACCACTGTTCTACAACATGGTTGGCACATTCCTCATATGTACATAGATTAAAGACAGTTCAGAGCCCCACACTCTTGCTTAAAGTCCCTGTGACAGGGTTTTTATTTTTTTGTTTGTTTCTGTTTGTCACTGGTTATACAGTCCAGCTTCAGAAGGGTTCAGTGATCTCATTTGAGCAGCTCCATTTGGACACAATATGGGGAATAGCCAGGGTTACTAACACACACGCACAAACACATACATACACAGCCCTGAACCTAGGCTTAGAGTAGCTCAGTGGATCCACAGACTGATGGGCAGGTCCAGCCCCTGACCCTAGTCAGGAAACCACCTTCTCAGGCTCCCAGATCTCCTGAATCTCCCTGGGGTGAGCTCTGTGCCTGACTCTCTGTGGAGTTGGCCAGCTGCACTGGGGATGGAAACCACTGTCCTCCAACCTTGCAACTCAGTGTCACCTGAGACTAGCATCAAACATGTTCCCAATGTGAGTCAGACCAGGGTCCTCAGGCCCACGCTGATCCACCCAGTGACTCTGCCTGCCTCATGACCAGGTCCAGGATAAGGTGTGGGCATGCTCAGGTTTGGTGGGCCAGGTGAAGGAAGGGTGATTCCTGGACTCTTGGAAGAGATAAGAAAAATAGCCAACCACTGAGCAGCTATGCCCAGTACCCCACCTGAGTGAGCTGGGTCTCTAACATGTGTAACTTCAGAATCTGCATCCCATGAGGTAGGCCAGTGATGTTGCTGCTTACAGATAAGCCAGTGGGTCAGGGGCTTGATACTGGTCACCATCCACCTTGTGAGTAGTAGATAACAAACTAGAACTCAAGTACTTGTGAGCTGAAATAGGAGGACTGCTGTGATTTTAAGGCCAACCTGGTCTACTTAGTGAGTTCCAAGACCGTGTAAGCTATGCAGTAACACCCTGTCTCAAACAAATGAACAAACAAAAACAAAAGTATCCCCACAAAGTAATTAGAACCTAGGCCAAGTTGACTAGAAGCACCTGCTCTCCACACCAGACAGGATGGCACA
>PVHP010011172.1:0-45683 GCA_004024765.1 Zapus hudsonius
CTGGCCTGGCCTGGCCTGCTGAGCAGGCAACGCCTAGCATTTCTGGCTTGGGCCCAGCAGGGGCAGATCCCTCCCAGTTTAGCTAGGCTGTCAAGCCCTGCCTGCTGGAACCAAGCCAGGCCAGGGCCCTGGGCACACTGGTTCAGAAGGCCTAAGGGGTGTGGCTTTACCAGAGCCAGGCACCGAGAACCACACTTAAGGCAGATGGCATTCCATTGGTACCATCTCTGGAATCTGGGGGCCTTGGCCACGGGGATCCCTCGTACACAGTAATGGCTTTGACTATGACAGATGGTGGCTGCCGGCTGTCAGCACAGTCTTCAACATGCAGAGGTCTTCTAAGGCCCCCAGCTGGCTGATGTTGGAAGCAGGGGTGGTGGGGTTTGAGTCTATGAGTGGAGCTGACTGAATGCCAAGAGACAGTGGTGAGTCAGTGGCGCCTACAGCCAGGAGCAGAGGCTGGGCCACATGCCACCCCATACCCAGGGCAAGGAAGTGAGCGTCCCCCAGCAGCCAGGGAGGATGTGACCTTCTCAAGCCCTTTCTAGGTTCCAGTTTTCAGGGATGACTCACCCCAACTTGGCCATGTACTTCTGTTTGCACAGGCGGGAATGGCAGGGTGTCCAGGAACCAGGCATGGGGTGAGGATGGGTGCAGAAGACTGCAGGGGGCCCCTCCCCTGCTGAGTCACAAGAAAAAAATGAACCCAGCTCTGGGATAAAGCTGAGTGAGGCCCTGCCTCCCCCTTGAGACAGGTGAGTCCCTATGCCCTGTCCAGGGAGCTCCTTAGCATGAGGAGGGTGGGGCAAGAAGGAAGGAATGAGGTGAGCTTTCAAGAAAGATTTCCTTCCCAGCTGCACAACAGGAGGCCTTTCTCAAAGGAAGTTGCAAAATCTTCCTTGGGACAAATTTGGGGTTTGGTCTGAGGCCAAACAAGGCTATCTTTATGGCTCTGAGAAAACTGCGAGAGGCAGGCATTCCTTCCTTGACACTGCTCGGGAACATCTGCAGTGCCAGGCGCTGGGGACTTGAGAGGAGCAGCCTTGGGCTCCTTTCTCTCCTGGGTGACTGTGGGGCAGCTTTTCTGAGCACCCATCCAGTGATACTCACATTCAGGAGAGAAAAAGCAAACAGGGCAAGGGCTGATTTCCTTAAGCAGTGCCTGCTCACTGCTTGGTCCGAAGCATTCCACATGAGGTACAGCCTTTCCAGAAAACCGTTTGGAGCCCAGGGTACAGCGCAGCTGGCCTCAGGCCCAGGTAGGTGCTAAACACTCTTCCTGCACAAGGTCACAAGCATTAACTCACCTTAGCCATCAAGGCACCCCTGATTGATAAGAAAGACACCATGGGCAGTGGATCCCACATGATGAGGCCAGGAGTGGCCTTTAATCCCAGCACTCCAGAGGCAGAGGTAGGAGGATCACCATGAAGCCACCTGAGACTGCAGAGTAAATTCCAGGTCAACCTGGGCTAGAGCAAAACCCTGGAGCAGATGGTTTATACAACGCTGAGTTTTCTGAGGGCTTCAGAACGGCCTGTGAATGTATTGGTGCCATGTTTTTGGAATGTTGGAATGCAGTAGGGTGGTACCACATACATACTCTTAGAAACCAGTGGAGATCTGCCCATATCCTCCTGAGACTGTCCTGGTGAGACAGCAAGTCAAGTGTGGGGGCTCACATCTGTGGGCCCAGCTTCTCATCGGGGTGCAGCGGGAGGATCACTTGAGCTCAGGAGTTTGAGACATGTTTAGATAGCATAGTGAGACCCACCAAGAAACAGAATGCTAGGGAGCCATTAAAAATGTTCTATTTACAGAAACATTCATAACACAGAAAACTAGAAACCCTATATAATCTAATAAAGCCTATTATTCTGTATAATTAATAGATACTAATAAAAATGAGGGGCAGGCTGAGGCATGTAGCTCAGTTGGTAGAATACTAGCCTAACATTCAAGAAGCCCTAAAGCCCTGGGTTTGATCCCCAGCCCCGCATCAATGGGGCAGGGCGGCACATGCCTATCATCCCAGCACTCAGGAGGCAGACGCAGGAAAATTCTGCGTTCAAGGTCTTCCTTAGCTACATATCAAGTTCAAGCCCAGTCTGCACTACGTAAAGCATGTCTATATATATATAACAAATACGGAAAATTGGCAAGAATAATCAAAGCCTGCCATATACTTTTCCCTGCATTAACATCAGTGACATTTTATCACGTTTATTCCTTCTGTCACTCTGTAGTTATATAGATGATAACGTTATATTAGGTGTCTCACACTGTGATTACTGTCAGTACATGTAATAATATGACATGCATTTGTTTTATTTTAAATATTTTTATTTATTCATTCTCTGGCCACTGCACATGAACTTCAGATGTACGTGTCACTTAGTGTATCTGGCTTTACCTGGGCCCTGGGGAATTCAACAGAGACCAGCAGGCCTTGTAAGCAAGTGCCTTTAACCACTCAGCTGTCTTCCTAGCTCCATTATATGCATTTTTATCTGAAGGGTTCTGAGCCATTTGAGAGCAAACTGCAAGCCTGCACCTGTCATTACTTCCCTGGGACCTCCTCATACCCCGAGTGAATGGCGAATTCAGAAGCTCAGCGTGGGCTCAACTAGTGTACATTCAGATGTCCCCGTACTGGCCTTGTAGGAGTTCTTGTTCCGATCCATGATCCTCACCACAACCTAGCCTGCTCTCCGCTTGTCTGTCTTGTCCTCCATGCAGTTTTCAGGGTCTCCTTCTGGAATGGCCCCGGCCTTCCTTTGCTTGCTCTGACCTTTTCCAAATGCACAGACAGTAGTTCTGCAGCACCTGTCGGTTTGAGTCTGTCTCATGTTTTGCACTCTTGGGACCCCACGGAAGTGAGGGTGAGCTCACGGAGGTTGTTCTCCGGGGTCAGAGCCCGCTTGTCCTCATCAGTGGGCTTGGGGTCTGGAAAGGTGGCATCAGGTTTCTCTCTGCGGAGGCGCCATCTGGGAGAACACTCACCTCCATGAGGCCTCCCCTCAAAACTCAGCATGGATCAGTGACATTTGACCACTCTTATGGGAGGCGCAACTGTGTGCTGTGGGACCTTTTTTTTTTTTTGAGGTAGTCCTTGCCGTAGCCCAACTTGACCTGAAATTTACTCTGTAGTCCCAGGCTGGCCTTAAACTCAGTGATCCTCCTGCCTCAGTCTGCAGGACTGCTGAGATTTTGGTGTGGTCCACTGCACCTGGCTTAATGTGTGATTTAAAATTTTAAATTTAAACTTCTTTTTAGAGAGGAAGTGGCTTTTCAATAGGAAAAAAGAGGTGGGAGGTGAAGGGCGCGAGGTCCAGCTCCATCGACCATACGGACACCGGGTGTGGTGGTGCTCACATCCTCACTACCCTGGTCTCTGCATTTTCGAATGCCTGGACTTGTCCATCCAAAAAGGGTTACTTTTTGGTTTTTTGTTTGTTTGTTAGTTTTTTGAGGGTCTTGCTCTAGCCCAGCTGACCCAGAATTCACTATATAATCTCGGGCTAGCCTTGAAGTCACAGTGACCCTCCTACCTCTGACTCCAGAGTGCTGGGAGTAAAGGCGTGTGCCATCACATCCAGCCATAAAAGGGCTTTTGAAAAGGAGGTGTGTGTGTGTGTGTGTGTGTGTGTGATGTAGCGCATGCTGTAATCTGTATACAGTGTATGCACATGTGCAGATACAAGTGCCGTGTGCATGCATGCTAAGGCCCGAGGAGAGCATCGGGCGCCTTCCTCTTTCCATCTGTTTCCTTCAGACATAGTGTCACATTCAACCTAGAGTATCATTTTAGCCTCTGTGTTTAGTGTTATTTGTTGTTTGGTTGTTTGAGGCAGGGTTTAACTGCTCACTGACCACTGAGTCATCCTGCTGACCTGGAACTTGCTCTGGTAGACCAGGCTGGCCTTGAACTCACAATGACCCTATGTCAGCCTCCCCAATGCTGGGATTAAGGTGTGTGTCACCACACCCAGCTGGTGTGGGTTTTTTTTGGGGGGGAGAGGGTCACTGAGTCCTAGCAACTCTTCACACCCCACTCCAATAGGACTGAGGTTACAGACACGCATGGCCATGCCCAAATTTGTACGTGGGTGCTGGGGAATCAAATTGAGGAGGTCTAACTGAGACCCTCTCGGGCTTTCCCTCACGCGTGTACAGCAAGCGCCCCTAACTGCTGAGGCATCTCTCTGGCCTCATTAAAGACTTAAAAAAAAACATTTTGGCTGCGCATGGTCACACATGCCTTTAGTCCCAGCACTCGGGAGGGAAGCGGGAGAATCGCCATGAGTTTGAGGCCACCCTGAGACTACATAGTGAATACCAGGTCAGCCTGGAACAAGATCCTACCTCAAAAAAACTATATATATATATAATATATAATATATATATTATATATATAAAACTATTTATATAATATATAATATATATATTATATATATGTGTGTGTGTCATTTTTTTCCAATTAATAATATTTCTGCTAAAGCATTTGGAGAAGCACACGTTAATGTTAACTTACTTTGAAATTTGTCAAAACAATATGAGAGAGGGGAACTGGGTATCAGGCATCAAAATGCAGGTACTCAGGAGGAGTGAGCACTAGGGGTCCCCAGCATACCGAGGCAATCATAGCGCACAGAAGTATAAGTATAGAAGAGGAGAGATCACAGGCTCCAGTGCAAATAACTGATAGATGTTAAAGGAGATCCCTACACATTGTACATATATTTTAGATCATCACACTTTACCCCATAAATGACTAGACAAGGGATGGACAGAGGGAGCTTCGTAGGATCTAGTGTCTTGAGAATTCTTAGGATTCTTTCAACTGTTCTGTATGTTTGAAATTTGTCATTATAAAACAATGAGGTGGGGACTGGGGAGACAGGTCGGTTGGTAGTATGCTTGCAAGGCATGCATGAGAACCTGAGTTTGATCCCCATAACCCACGTTAAAAATAAACACCGGTCGTGGTGGTGCACGCCTTTAATTCTAGCGCTAGGAGGACCGCTGAGTTCACGATCAGCCTGAGTCTACATAGTGACTTCCAAGTCTACCTTGGCTAGAGTAAGCCCCTACCTTGAAAAAGAAAATAAAATAAAAACAAAAAACACACAGGCATGGGGATGTGCACTTGTAACTCAGCAATGGATCCTTGGCTTACTGGCCAGTTCCAGACCAATGAATGATCCTATCAAAAAGAAAAAAGTATAGGCGATGTGCCTGAGAAATGCCACCTGACATGGTCCTCTGCCCCCCAAGAGTGATGGGGATGAAAGTGGCCATTTCCAAATGATGAGTTCCCTTTCTGTAAGTCTTCTGCTTTCAAAACGAACCTAAATTACTTTGTGTTCTATTTTTCTTTGATGCTCAACAATTCAGGGGCTTTAAGAAATGGCTGTGCAGGTGGCCTGCCCTGCAGTGGGGACAGCCAGAAGTCCTCTCAGGAGCTGAGGGCCAGTGGGCCTTTGAAGAGAACCGACCCATCCTTCCTCCCTCCCTCTCGTCACTTCTTGGAACGCACGTGCTCATCTTGTGTGGGCCGGCCTGTGTTTGGGGGTGCTCTAGCAAGCCTTGGCCCAGTGTGCGCCTCTATAGGCCTCTGCTAGGCCCCTCGTGGTAACTGGGAGGAAGACAGAGCAAAGGGCCCTGGCAGGATGGGGTGGGGGAACGGGGGTTGTTTTTTGTTTTTCAAAGTAGGGCCTCACTCTAGCCCAGGCTGACCTGGAATTCATTATGTAGTCTCAGGCTGGCCTCAGACCCTCTGCCTCCCTAAATGCTGGGATTAAAGGCGTGCACCACCACGACCAGTGTTAGTTTTATTTTTAACATGAGTTATGGGGATCAAACTCAGGTTCTCATGCATGCCTTGCAGGCCTATTACCAACTGACCTGTCTTCCCAGTCCCCACCTCATTGTTTTATAAGGACAAATTTCACATTCAACTGGCTCCTTTTCCTACCCTTTTAAATGAAGTAATGCATCAAACTCAGTGGGATTCATGTCCCGGCTTCATACTTCCTTTCTGAATGTGTTCTTGGTTTGGATAAGTGGCCATGTTGAAGGGGTGGTGCTATGGTGCTCGTAGAGATGGCGGAACCTAGAGGCAGATAGGCAGTTGGGAGTATGTCCTTGGATTGGGACGTTCCCCATTTCCTCCCTCTCTTTCATTCCTAGCCATGATGGGAATGGTTCTGCTCTGTACACTGTCCTGGGGGATTGTGGGATGCTGGTTTCCTCTCTCACTTTGCTTCTGACATCTTGAGTTGAGTGGTGCGCTCTGCCATGCGCTCCTGCCCATACATGGGGCTGCCTCACCAAGTGACCTCCAGGACTGTGATCCAGACTCAACCTTTCCTGTCTCTAGGCTGCTGTATCAAGAACCGATGACAGTAAGGAAAGGCTGACTGATATTCAGTGAACTCATCTGGAAAATGGGCCTTCTGAGAGCTAACTCAGACAACTCTCACCAAGGGCTTCACGACAGCTTTCCTTCGTGGTGTCTCATAGTCCTTGCTCTCCAGTGAACAATGTTTGTCACTGGTAAATGCAGTCAAGCCCCTGACTGACTGCCAGGTTCTGAGCCAATTAGACAATGTAACAGGTGGGAAGTGTGACTAGAGTCCTTTTAGATCCTGAGTGTGCAACCAGGGCCATCTGGTTACAAGCTGAATGCAGGTGTCTTCTTCCCTGGGGCTTATCATGGGATCACTGGAGATACAGCTCTCCTAGGATTCGTGTGGCTGGTCAGGCCTTGAGGAGAAGGGATGGCCAAAGTTCAGGGTGGCCTGTCTGTCATCCCTGAGAGAGCTGACATCCCCACAGAGCCCTCATGAAATGCAAATGTACTTTTCTTGTATCTCTCTCCACCCTCAGCTCACTATGAGGTGGCCTTTGTTTTCCACCCTGTCTTTGGAGGGTCTCAAATTCCACCGCTACCCATCCAGCAAAGAGTATTGAGTGGCCAGTCATCTAAGGTGACAGTCCTTTCAGGCAGAGCTTTCCAGCCAGAGTGACTCCTAGGATACTTGGCCTGTGATCAGTGGAGGATTTGGACTGGTTGGACAGCAGAGCAGCTGGGGAAGGAGGACCAAGGAGCAAACAGATTTGTGTGAAGGACCTGGCCAGTGCTCCTTCTTCAGCGGAGGCTGTGTGTTGGCCCTTTGTAAGCTTCTCCCTGATCTCAGAAGGAACTTCTGGAACTTGTGTGGGACGGAGCTTCCCCAGGCCCCAGGCGATGGTTCTGCTCACATAAGTGCAGCGCATCTATGCATGAGTGAGACATGCAACCAGGCTGGCATGACCACTGCCTCCTCTCAGCCTGTCTTCCCTCAGTCCGGCTTCCAGGCTTCAAGGAGCTGAGCTGGAGCTTGGGTCTGGCAGACTGGGAGGGCCACACTTTGGTCCACAGGTGTTTCCTTGTATAGATGGGTTGTTTCTGTCCACCCCAGGTATGACCAGCTTCCAGGGACCTTTCTTCCTCCTGTGGCTGCTTCCCTGGCTGGCCAGGCACCAGGACACAGACCCAGGGTAGGAGTGGAGTCACATAGTGAGAGGAAGGGAGAAGAACCAAAAGTCCAAGCGCAAATTGTAAGTGTGCCAGCTGCAACCCATCCACACGTCCAGCCCCCAAGAGACCCCAGAGTGTGGGGACGCAAACCAGGGACAGGTCCCCTTCCCACTTGGGCAAGGGCGCTGCCTTCCTTGAAAGCTCCACTTCCAGTCCTAGGATTTGCATCCAAGAGAGAGATGCCTGCTTGTGAAGAAGAGACCACAACGGGGTGGATATTTTTAAAAAATAAATGAATCTTTCTTTACTTGGCCTGCTTTGAAATTTTAGCTTTTCCTCCTACCTGAGGCTTTCCTCCTCTGTGCCATCGTCAGTGTCACAGTGGCGATGAGTCTGATGTTGGAGACAGACGTAGTGCTGAGCACTTGCCACTCTGACTGGCACACAGGGAGCCTGTGTGATGGGCTGTCTGTCCTGCCTCTCACCTGCACTCAGGCGGGCCTTGCAAGAGCAAGGGGCGAGTCACGAGGGAGGTGGCCTGGCCCCTTGAGGAAGGGCTCTCGCTTTCTTCCTTGGTACTGAGGGAGCCAAGCGCATTTGGGGCTCCATGCTGTGGCGCGATTAGGACAGGTTTCTATGGCAGCAACTCATTAAGCTTGTTCGCCCAAGGGGAAATGACAAGGGGACAAGTAGCTGAGGGAAGGTGAGAGGCCACCAAGGCTGAGGCCCAGGCACGGCCCTTGCACATACTTTCAGAAGGCTCATGAAAGCCAAGTCACCTTGCAGGATGCTTCGCCAGGCCTGACAGTGCAAGCTTTTAATGCCAGAATCAGAAGGAAAATAGGACCACTGTGAGTTTGAGGCCAGCTTGGAACTATAGCCTGAGCACCCTACCTCAGAAAAAGGCAAAAAGGAGAAAACGTTCTAAGAGCCAGTGATGATCCTTCTGGGAACAGTCACTATTGTGGACAGTGGAACGAGTGGACATTCAGGCTAGGCGACACATGGAAGTGTCATAAATCGGATGGCGCCCAGCAAAAGACTAGCCACAAGACAGGCGAATAGTCCCAATAGAGACAAGAAACTGAAGTTTTCACTAACATATGTGCAGCTTTAATTTTCTTTTTCTTCTTCTTCTTCTTCTTCTTCTTCTTCTTCTTCTTCTTCTTCTTCTTCTTCTTCTCCTTCTTCTTCTTCTTCTCCTCCTCCTCCTTCTTCTTCTTCTTCTTCTTCTTCTTCTTCTTCTTCTTCTTCTTCTTCTTCTTCTTCTTCTTCTTCTTCTCCTTCTCCTTCTCCTTCTCCTTCTCCTTCTCCTTCTTCTTCTTCTTCTCCTCCTCCTCCTCCTCCTTCTTCTTCTTCTTCTGGTTTTTTTTTTGCCCTTTTTTGAGGCAGATTCTCACTGCAGCCCAGTCTGACGTGGAACTCACTCTGTAGCCCCAGGCCCCAAGTGCATCGATTAAAGGCATGCACTACCACACCCAGTTAAACCCCTGACCAAGCCTGGCCTTTCTATCCTTTTGGCTTAACACAATATTTAGACAGTTTCAGGCTACAACATATAAACCTTCCTCCTTCTGTTTATTTTTTATAGCCAAAGTGCTCATTTATTGGATATAATGTCACGGAGTCTATTAATCCTATTGATAGGAATTTGTTACCAATCAAGCTCGTCTGAGGACACTAATACCTGCCTCAAATTAGCTTGACACCAACATATACGCAAGTGTCTGTTTAGGACAAATGTCCCTAAAGGTCTTTTAGGCATTTAAAAAGAAAAAAAAACCCTTGACAGTGGCTACCCCACCAGTTACACATGAGAGCACTTGTCTCACACCCACACCAACACGGCGTGATCACAGTTCTGGACCATTGCCAATCTGATAGGGGGAAAATGGTCTTGGACTATAGTTTCAATTTGCACGTCTCCAGTTAGAAATGACTAAACATCCCTAAGTCTAAGAGTCATTTGCATTTCCTGTTCTGTGAACTGTTTCCTATCATTTTTCTGTTGCTCTTTTGTTTTATTGACTGAAAGGCTCTTTACATACTAAGAACATTTGAATCGAGTCGAGGGTGACTTAACAACAGAAGCAGAAGCTCAGTGCTCTGTGCACTTGTTCTGTTACTAAGCCCTTCCAGCACACAGTTCTTTACTTTTGTTGTTGTTTTGTGGTAGGGTCTCACTCTAAATTTACTCTGTAGTCTCCGGGTGGTCTCAAACTCGCAGCAATCTTCCTGCCTCTGTCTCCCAAGTGCTGGGATGAAAGGTGTGTGCCACCACCCCTGGCTTCTTTGCTTTTTTTTTTTTCTTTTTCAGTGCTGGAATGAAACCGAGGCCTGCAGGACCATCGGCAAGTGCTGCTCTACTACAGACAGAATCACCAACCTCTCTGTTCACTCTTCTAACCCTGTGCATGAACTTGTATCTGTCCATAGGTTCCTTGTCTGCTTTGTCCTGGCTGAATTTATCCAGAGTCAATTTCAGTGTGTCAAGCCACACTGAGGTTCTAAGAAGGGTCTGATGGTGGTTTTCTCCTCCTCCGGCAAGGACTTCCCCCTTTCTCATGGTTCCCCTCGCCTCCAAATTCAGGTGATTAGAAACCTTTCTTAGCCAGCACATACCAAGATTTTGCAGCCTTTCTACCCGATCTTCATGTCTGGGGTGGAAGTCCTGATTCTTTCTACTGGAAGGTGATGCTACTGGCTGATCGTAAGAGGTTCTGGGAATGTGGGCAGTAGATCTCTCTTGAAGTCATTCCAGAGCCTCAATGTCAGAGGCAGCAAGACCCTGGGGAGCTGGGCGCTGGTGCTCACAGTGAGAGGAAGAGGAGCCTGTGTAGGTCATTGCCTTTGAGACATACAAGCTCTGAGGACTCTGGTCTGGATCATTGGCCAATGCCCATGTATTCTATCTGCTAGCGTCCAGGGAGGACGGACCACTCCACACATAGGGATGCACATGAATACATCCGTGTGGAGGGCACTAGGGGAGACTGTGCCCTAACCAAGACCAGGGAGAATACAAAGAGCTGGTGGGAACACTAAGTAGGGAAACTGCTTCTGCCAGGCCCTCCCCCAGGCACCCACTCCCTCTTGCACTCTGCCCCCTTGCCTTCCCATCACTCCTGCTGCCTTCCGAACACTAAGGAAGCCACCTGCCCTCAGGTCCTGAGCTCAGCAGGGGTGGGGGACCTGCAGTAGGACCTTGTGGCCAAGAGACCTAGATGCTCCTCATCCCCTCCATGCCATAGTCTAGCAGCAAGTTCTACATGGCTGGGACCCCAGCTGAGGGGAGCACTGTGCTGGTATCTAGCAGGACTGTTTGCGTGAGCAGCTGGGAGAGCCTCATCTGGTCCACCCGGAGGAGGCCTTGCATGGCCTCAGGTGTCAAGACTAGCCAAGCAAGATGGAGAACCTGTCCAGCCCATGTAGGGCCAAAGGGACCACAATCCCCTCTGGGACTGCGGTGACAGGATGTTGGTATTGCTAAATGGGTCACGGAGGACAAAGGGTTAACGATGTTTGAACAGGTTTGAAACCCAGGTAAACCAGTAGGCGTTTCGCCAGCTCCATCCTGAACCCTAAAACTCCTGACCCCTAAGCAAGCCACAGGAACCCAGCGTTCTCACCTCAGCATGACTGGCAATGGGTGTCAGATCCAAGTAGCAAATTTCTCTGTAACCTTCCCCACGTATTTCCCGCTGCTCAGGCCCCCAATTATACAAATTGGGTATTCACAGGTTGTCTGCACTCACCTTCCCCTTGCAGGATGCGCACTCACCACCCTGCCTGACCAATCCCCTTGCCCTCCCCTGCTCCTCATCCTCCTGGCTTCTTTACTCTATAAATGTAAGCTCTCCCCATTGAATAAATGACACGTGGATACACGATACACATCTGCTCACGTCTGTGTCCGAGAGCGTCCTCTCGTACTTCGCCGGCCACACCTGCGTCCACCCCTAGCTCTGTGGACCCGCCCTGACACAGCAGAGCAGCTGCGGCTTCCAACCGGCTTCTCTCTCTGGCGCCCAGGTAAGGGCCACTGCGGTTTTCTCGCTCCAAGGCTCTGCCCGGCACAGGGTCCCCAGATCTGCTCCAGGCCCCGTACCAGGGAGAGTCCTTGGCTTTTGTAGGAGGTCAAGCTTCATCCATGGGCCCGGAACACTCTGGTGTATAGGATACTAGGCAGGACCTGAGGACATGGGACACACAGGGGTCCATTGTCCGACCTGGTAGAGTTTCTGACCTCGCAGGGGAGGAGAAATAAGGAATAAGTGAAAAATCAGGGAGATAAGGAAAGGGAAGTGAAGGGTAGAGCAGGCCAAGTGACATGTGCGCAGGGGGTGGCTCCGAGGAATGACTAAATTCAGAGCCAGCCTGGGCTATAGGCCAAGACCTTGTGTCAAAAAAGCTGCAGATTTAGCTCAGTTGGTAGAGTGCTTACACCTCATAAAACTGGCTATGGTGGCATATCCCCCATAAGAGCTCTAGGAGCATCAGAAGTTCAAAGTCATCCAGGATCCATACTGAGTTTGATGACAGCCTGGAATACATGAAACCCCATTAAAAAAAGAAGAAGTTCCAGCTTAGCCTGGGCTTGAATGATGTGCACCTTTAATCAAAGAAAGAAAGGAAGAAGGAAGAGAAAAGGAAGGAGGGAAGGAAAGGAAAGAAGAGGAAGGAAGAAGGGAAGGAAAAAAGAAAAGGAGGGAAAAAGAGGAAAGGAAAAGAAAGAAGGAAAAATATTACAGAAAGTCATGACTGCTGAGTATGACATATTCGTTGACACTATTCTCTAAATAATATAGCATAGCAGTCGTCCGAATGGTATTTACATTGCGCTGGGAGGAGGGGCTTGAAGTCCATGGGAATGTGGGGGGTGGGGGGTCTTTGCAAACACTACTTATTTTTCACCAGGGACTTGAGCTTCTGTGAGTCTGAGTGTCTGAGAGGGTCCATAGAACCCATACCCTGAGGGCCTGCTGTGTTTTACTCACTTCCTAACTCCTAGTCTAAGTGTAGACATGAGCCAATGACCGGGCTTTGTGGAAATGAGAAGTGAAGGAGTGAGCTGACTGAGCCCGCCTCTGCTGACCACATCCATGTTCCCCTAGCCCAGAGGACGCCCTCCTCGCTCTGACCTCATCCCCTCCTCCTCCTTCCTGGCTACAGCTTGTTTGCCTGCTCTGGAATGAGACAAGTCTTCGGATTCTTTCCGGCAAGTCCGGGCGAGTAGAGGCCAAAGCCCAGCCTGCAACTCCTCGCAGTCACCTCCAACCTGTGGCCTGTGCACGACCACCAGCCGCAGGGCTGGAGATTCCCAGGCTTGGGTGTGGGAGGCACCCTCGTCAAGGGACAGGCTGAGAGCCAGTGTCCCAACCTGATGGTCCTCAGCCTGCATCTGGCAACAGATGTACTTAATCTGAATTTCTAAAATTTTAATTGATTGCCAACATTTGAAAATCAGCAGTTTTCCCATAGAAATACAGAATTTTGGCCTCTTCGGAGCCCTGCAGGACACCCATGTTGGGATGGGCTGAGGCACGATAGCTTTGGCCATGCCGGTTAGCAGGCCACCCAGCCTCCAGGGCTGCGTGCCTGGCCCTTAGGCATCTGAATGAAGAACATTCCTCTCACAGGTTATCAAGGACTCTGTGACCCAGAAATAGCAAGAGGACCTAATTGAGGTCCAGTGTCCAGTAATAAAACAGGACTTTTGGCATGTCTTGGCTGTTGCCCTTGGGCCTCAGTTTCCCCTCAATGAGGAGGTGGATGAGGAGGATTCTGTCCAGCTCTGACAGCTGGCAATTTGAGGAGTCAAAGACACATTCCCAGAATCCCCCAGAGTCCTGAAAACAACCACGCCCTTTGTCCCAGCCACTCTGAGAAAAGCCACTCTGATAAGGCCGTGGGTGGCCAGATGACAACATTCTTGGGACTCAGATTAAATGGGAGGGGCCACCTGCCCCAGAACATAGCTCAGGGCCCTGGAGAGGGGCAGCTGTTGGGACATAGGCAGCAGGGATGGCAGGCCTTCCTGGCGTTTCAATGATGCCACCAGTACACAAGTCACAGCAGGAAGAACACAGTCTTCTTCTGCAAGGTCTCAAGGAAAGAGTTCAGTCTTCCAGAAGCGGAGCCTGGGTCTAACCACCCCCTTCCCTTCATCTTGGCTCCTTCTGAAATTTGCTCCGAAGCAGGAAAGGCCACGCTGTGCAAACAGAACCTACTGGCATACTTGGAGGCAGGACCTTGGGTGGAAGGTTGAGGCCACTACTGAATAGGGCTGAGTTGGCCTTTTTCCATCTCCAGCCCATGTGGGAGTCTGAAATGGCCTCTTCTCTGAACCAAGGGTGCATTCCGGCCACAGTGCCCAAGAGCCACCATCATAGCACAGTGCATGTGAGCCAAGGCATTGTTAAAACAGGTTAAAGCAAGATGAAGTACACATGGAAAGGCACTTGCCTACAAAGCCTAAGGATTCTTCAGTACCTGCGTAACACCAGATGTACAAGGTAGTGCATGCATCTGGAGTTCGTTTGCAAAGGCTGGAGGCCCTGGTGCCCATTCTCTCTCTCTCTCTCTCTCTCTCTCTCTCTCTCTCTCTCTCTCTCTCTCTCTCTCTCTCTCTCTCTCTCTCTTCCTCTCTCTTTCTATCATAAATAAATATTAAAAAAGAATACAGCTGGAGGTATCACCAGATCTGATGTCAAGTTGGACCTCAGAGCCATAGTAATACAGCATTGTACTGACACAAAAACAGGCATAATCAATGAATTAGAAGAGAGGACACAGATACCAGACCATGCAACTATAGCCACCTGAGTTTTGACAAAGATGCCCGTAATGGTTTGATCCAGGTGTCCCCACAAATGAATGTGTTCTGAATGCTTGACTCCCAACTGATGACAGTTTGGGTATTGGAACTTTGTTGGAGCTGTGTTGTTGGGGGCGGGCTTATGGAGATTATAGCCAGCTTCCCCTTGCCAGTGTTTGGCAACTCTCCTGCTGCTGTTGTCCACCTGATGGTGGCCAGGAGGTGATGTCCAGCCTCTGCTCATGCCATCATTTTCCTTGTCATCATGGAGCTTCCCCTCGAGCCTGTAAGTCAAAATAAACCCTTTCCTCCACAAGCCACTTTGGTCAGTTTCCTTTCTGCGCAGCAACAAAAAGCGAACTACCACAATGCCAAATACTCTTTGGAGAAAAGACAGCATCTTCAACAAACAGTGCTGGAAAAGTTGGATCTGCACATGTAGAAGAATGAAGCTAGACCCTTTTTTCTCACTCTGCACAAAAATGAACTCCAAATCAATCAAAAACCTCAATTTAAGACCCAAAACTCTGAAACTGCTAAAGGAAAAAGTAGAAAGTACATTACAATATACAGGCATGAGTAAAACTTTTCTGAACAGGACCCCAATTTCCCAGGAAATAAAGTCAACAACTTTATGGGACCACATGAAACAAAAGATTTGTGTAGCACATAAATTGTGGATCAAGTGAAGAGACAGCCTACAAAATAAGAGGAAACCTTTGACCAGATATATATCTGTTGGATTAGTAGCTAGACTCTACCAAGAACTAAAAAAACTAAACATCTAGAAAACAGACAGCCTAATCAAAAAATGGTCAATGGAGCCAAGAATGGTGCTGCATGCCTTTAATCCCAGTACCTGGGAGGCAGAGGTAGGAGGATCGCAGTGAATTTGAGGCCACCCTGAGACTACAGAATGAATTCCAGGTCAGTCTGGACTAGAGTGAGACCCTACCTTGAAAAAAAAAAAGGTATAACAGGCTGGGAGGCTGGGGAGATTGCCCAGTGGTTAAGGGTGCTTAATTGCAAAGGCCATTGGCCCAGGTTTAATTTCCCAAGACCCAAGTAAAGCCAGATGCCCAAAGTGGTGGATGTTAGGGAGGCAAAGGTCAGGGGATTGACATGAGCTCGAGGCCACCCTGAGACTCCATAGTGAATTCCAGGTCAGCCTGGACTAGAGAAACCCTACCTCCAAAATCCAAAAACAAGATAAAGCAAAAAAGAAAGAAAGAAAGAGGGGGGAAAAGAACGTAAGAAATTGGGCAATAAGATCAAAATATAATATATACATGTATGAAACTGGAACATTTTTTTAGAGTCAGGAGCCCAGCCCAGTGTCTAGCACAGGAAGGGCTTAGGAAATATTTGTGGTTTATAACGTCAATCTTTTACTAATGATACCGCTGCTAGTTATCAAAGACTTCCTGTGTGTCCAGCCCTGTCTTAAGCTCTGGATGCTCTGCTCTCCCTTTCACAGTCCATGGCTATTCTCCCAGCGCCATTATTCCCGGGAGTTTGCACAGAGACACAGAAAATAGTGACCAAGGTCATTCAGCTCAGAAGCAGCAGAGCTGAGGCTTAACCCAGGCTGTACTTTTTTCCAGCCTGACTCATTTGAAAAAGTATGTCTTGGACTGGAAAGATGGCTTAGGGGTTAAGCACACTTCCTGCGTAAGCGTGAGGGCTTGAGAGGGTCTGAGGCTGCCCGAAGTCTAATCTTAAAATCCCACTAAAGCAGCTGGGCGTAGCCACGAGCCTGTAAACCCAGTCCCAGAGAGACCCCCGGATCTGGAATTGATCAAACCAAGACCAAGTGGAAGAGCAATGGAGTGGGTCACCAGAGGTCCATTCCAGCCTCGCAGGCAAGCATATGGGAGAGCGCAAGGGCACGTGCATGAACACACACCATATGCACCACATTACACAGACACACGCAAAAACGAAAAGTACCTTCATCTCATACACAGAAGGCATAATCTGCCCTGGACGAAGTGTACTCGTGATGGAGGGGGAACACACCCAGTGCCCCAGCTCCTGCTTCTCCCGGAGGTGGTCACAGCTCGGAACTATAGCCCCGATGTGCCGTCCCTTCTTGAAATCCTCACCCACGCACTGGTGAGATTCTCTTTTGGTCGCTTGTGCCTAATGTCTTTTCTTTCTTCCTAAGGCCACTCAGATGCTGAGCTCGACCACTGAGCTGCCTCGAAGCCCAGTAAAGATTTTTGTTTGGTAAATTAGAGTTGAGGGATGAGGAGGTTAAGTGATTTGGGGGTGGGGCAAAGGAAGAGTAGGTGATTTTTGTTGTTATTATTGTTGCTTTCAAGGCAGGGTCTCACTCATGCCCAGGCTGACCTGGCACTCTCTCTGTAGTCCCAGGCTGGCCTCGAACTTACAGCGATCCTTCTACCTCTGCCTCCCAAGTGCTGGGATTAAAGATGTGCACTAGCACACCCAGCCATTTTTTTAACTTTTTATTAAGAATTAATCAGGTGGTTTTTATATGGTCTCTTACATTTGGATGGAGTTGACCATAAACCATATAGAATAGACTCACACTGACACACCAGGAACCATGCTGCCCCCTGTGCTGAGCCCTTCGCCCGCTTCAGCCAGGACTTAGTTTTTCTCCCTTTTCATTAACAGACTCCTGGCTAAAATGAGTATTCATCCTCCTCCTCCTTTTACAGCTGAGGAAACTGACCTAGTGAGGCCAAGTGACTCATTCAAGTTCACAAGTGAGAGTGGGCATGACCTCCATGCCAGCTATCCCCTCGGGTCTTCCTCTGTGGCTCTAAGAGCAGCCCGGGCTGCTGCTTAAAGGCGGTCACTGAGTGTGAGCTGTGCCGGGCTTCCAAAGCTCTGTTGTATGAGGTTGACCCACTGCTTCCCTGCCAGAGTCTTTGTGAGGATGGAAGACTTAGTTCTTAGCTCAGCCGGAAATGGACATGTGAAATGAGAGAGAGAGAGAGAGAGAGAGAGAGAGAGAGAGAGAGAGAGAGAGAGAGAGAGAGAGAGAGAGAGAGAGAGAGAGAGAGAGAGAGAGAATGAGTTATAGGGCTTCAAACTCCAGGTGCATGTGACGCTTTGTACATATGGCTTTATGTGGGTACTGGAGAATGGAACACAGGGCCCCTGGCTTTGCAAGCAAAAGTCACCAGGCTTTTACCCTACTGCCATCTCTCCAGCCCTAAAATTACTTATCTACTCACCTACCTCTCTGTCTAGCTAGCTAGCTAGCTATTTGAGGGGGGTGAGAAGAGAGATTGTGGGCATGCCAGGGCTTCTTACCATTGCGAATGGACTCCAGACAGACATCCCACTTTGTGCATCTGGCTTTACATTGTAACTGGAGAATCTAGCACAGGCTGGCAGGTTTTATAAGCAAGGGCTTTTAATGACTGAGCCATCTCCCCTGCCCTGTCACACTTTTTCATGGTGAAAGCCATACCTATGCATTCATGGAGGCAAAGTCTTATGGTGATGTGTGCTCAGTCCCTATTCCCTACGCTCCTTGGGCCAACCATGGGCTATAAGAGACATTTAGTCCAGCTTTCCAGCGTTGCTGACCCTGGGCCAGTCCACCTCCAGGTGGGGCCAGCCAGGGAACAAGGAGCTGCATTCTTCCTCCAGGCTGCCCTGTTCACCCAGCTGAAGTCAGTCCAGGCGTGGCCAGAGCTCCCTTGAAGGCAGGTCTGGAGGCCTTGTGCTGGGTAGAACCGCATGTATGCCCAGGGCTGGGCCCAGCTGAGCTGATAACCGGCAGGGCTTCCAGCTATCCCTGGTTTGTCCAGTCCCTGTGTGGCCCTGGGTGGCAGCACGTGTCCTTGAGCAAGGGCTACGTGGCATGACAGAAGCAACAAGGTTTGTGCGTGGATAGAGAGCTGGCGATGTGCCCACAGACCTGACATCTGCCCCTCTAGAGTCCTCTCCAGGCCAGGCCAGGTGAGTGACCTGAGCTCCCAGCCTCAGGTCCTGATACAGCGTCCTTTTCTCTGGTATGTGGGAAAGGCTGGAGAGCATTAGCCTGTGTGAGCCTAGCCCAGCCCTCCACACCCTCCCTACCCTTCTTAGAGCCTCTGGAATGTGCCAGGCCCCTCTCAGATATAGGGGTGGTGGGCAGAACTGCCCTCTGCTTGTGGAGCTGACAATCTGCTGCAGGGGACAAACAAGATGACTTCAGAGGGAGGTAGATGCACTGCTTAGGCTGCCTGTCACCTTGGAGGAGGGAACTAGGGGTGAGGTAGAAAGAGGGCTATTTCGGAAATACTGAGCCATGGGCAGCAAGTCCATCCAGATAGTGGGTGGGCCATCACATTCTTGGCTTTAGGGAACCTCCTCACAGGAATGGAACCCAGGGCCTTGTGCCTGAGAGACAAGTGTTCTACCACTGAGTCACATTCCAGCTATTTATTTATCTGCAAGGGAGAGAGAGAGAGGGAAGGAGGGAGGGAGGGGGAGAGAGAGAGAGAGAGAGAGAGAGAGAGAATAGGCATACCAGGGCTTCTAGATGCTGCAAGTGAACTCCGGATGCATATGCCACAGGTGGGTACAGGGGAAATGAATCCGGGTCATTAGGCTTTGCAGGCTTAACCGCTGAGCCATCTCTCCAACCCCCAGCTTTTTTTTAAGGTAGGGTCTCGCTATGTAGACAAGCCTGGCCTCAAACTTGGTGCAATCATTTTTCTCTGCCTTCTGAGTGCTGGAATTTTAGACATGTACCACATGCCAGGCTTAGCTTCTTTTCTTCTTATAAGTTCAGGGCTGGAGAAATAATTCAGTGGTTACATGAACTTCCTGTGTAAGCATGAGGGCCTGAGGGGCGTTTGAATCTCCAGATCACACATAAACATCTGGGTGTGGCCACTCATATCTGAGCCCCTAGTCCTTAGGAGAGCAAAGACCAGAGAATTGTCTCACTAATGGCAATCTCTGGAATTAGTAAAATACTCCACCACAAGGAAACACAGGTGGGCGAGTGATGGAGGGGGATACTCACCTTTCTTCAGCCACAGCAGGTGAGCGCATGGCGGGCACATCAGCACATACGCATACATACAACACCATACCACACTGTACATACTACACACATTCAGAGAGAGAGGAAGGTCATCTTTAGATCAAATCAAAGCCCCTCCAGGTACACTTAAAGCAAAGCCTCCTCTTCTAGTCTTCTCTAACCCCAGAGCACGCTCGTTCCTCCTGCCTCCTCCCTGCCAGGTCCTAGAAAAAGATCATGGTTGGGGAGGGGGATCTAATGAAACGGCCTGTGGCCCAAGGGATGTTTCCACAAATCCAAAGCAACCAGTCGGGACCTGGAAAAGGCACAGACCCAGGGCAGCAAGTGAGGCCGAGGGCCCATTGCAAATGCTCTGGCAGGGATGGAGGTACTAAGGATGAGGTATTCAAGTTGCTCTTCAAGATGGTCACCCAGAGGGGACAGGAGGAAGCTCAGGGGTCAAGCGATCGGCCTCAGGCGCAGGCTGATCCAGGACACTGAGGCTTAGGCTGGGTATGACTACGAGTCACATCTCAGTCATATTCCTTAGAGCCCCCGCCCCGCGCTCCTGTGCCCCCCTCACCCACCCCGCAGAGATGCCAAGAGCCATACCTCACTCCTGCTTAACACCTCCCCTCTGTGGGTTCTGGGTGTTCTTGAGATCAAACTTCTCCCAAGCTCGCGCAATACCCCAAACCCTGAACTCCTCTCCCCTCGTGATTGTCCTTCTGCCTCTAGAGCTCTGCTCTCCCCTCCTTCACAGCTGCCCTGTGCTGGGCCCGTCAAGGGCCACATCCTCAGCCAGCCATCCCTGCCCAGGGCAGCCCAGTGTCGGCCAGATCTCAGGCTAACAAGCACCCGAGTCAGCCGCAAAGTTTCCTAAGAGCCGCGTGGGCTGGACGACCTTAGGTCCCAGCAGCCCAGGTGGCTTATAGGGGGGAGTTTTTGGTTTGTTGTTTCAAGGTAGGTTCTCGCTCTAGGCCAGGCTGACCTGGAACTCACAGCAATCCTCCCACCACTACCTGCCCCCTCCCGTAGTGCAGAGATTAAAAGCAGGCCTCGCCTGTGGGGTGATTTCGCACCGCCCCCTGCATGCAGTTTGGCCTCTGGACTAGGGTACAAACTTGGGAGGTAAATATTGTGTCTGTTTGCCCCTTTTCCTAGCCCAGGGCTTAGAACCAAGTCTGGCCTGCAGAAGTTCCTCCAGACATGTTTACTGACTGAATGCCGACTCCTATGGGTGTTGGAGATCTGAACCCAGGTTCTCGCACTTCTACCTACTGAGCCATCTCCCCGGCCCTCGCTTGGTTCTTGTGGGGACTTGTACTGGCCAGGCAGGAGGAACAGCAAGTTGGCTGGTGTGGACTGTGTACTCTCGCTCACACTTCCAGACCCAGCTGCAGACGCTCGCATCCTCACACACAGACACACACGCAGCTGCCACCGTCGGCACATGTCCATGCGACAGACCCATTCGAGGAACAGGCGCTTTGGTTCACGAGGTGGTGCGTCCCAGATGCCTGGCCTGTGCCGAGTCTGCGCTTCAGACTCTCTTGTCTTTTTCTTCCCTTTCCTCTTGCTCCACTCCGAGCACCCAGCTCCAAGTCATCAGTCACTCTACAAAGGGCCTCACTCAGCAAGAACTGCAGGAGTCCATGAGCACATCGCCCCTTAGATATCATGAAGACATTTTTTAAAATTGGTTTTTAAGTTGGGGTCTTGCTCTAGCCCAGGCTGACCTGGATTCACTCTGTAGTCTCAGGGTGGCCTCAAACGCATGGTGATGCTCCTACCTCTGCCTCCCGAGTGCTGGAATTAAAGGCATGCACAGCCATCAGAACATTTTAAAAAATATTTTATTTATTTATTTATTTGCAAGCAGAGAGAGAGAGAAGAGGGAGGAAGAGATAGAGAAAGAGAGAATGGGCACACCAGGGGCCTCCAGCAGCTGCAAAGGAATTCCAGATGCATGTGCCACCTTTTGCATCTGGCTTTTTGTGGGTACTGGGGAATCGAACTAGGATCATTAGGCTTTGCAGGCAAGCACCTTAACCACTGAGTCATCTCTCCAGCACTTCATGAAGACATTCTGATGCTCATAAATGTCTTCTTCCTAATGTGTGTGTGTGTGTGTGTGTGTGTGTGTGTGGTTTTAGAGATTAAATTCATGCCTCTCACATGCTAGGCAAGCACTTTACCACTGAGCTGTATCCCAAGCCCTCTTTTTGAAAAATATTTTTATTTATTTGTTTGCAAGCAGAGAAAGAGAGAAGAGAGATAGAGAGAACTGAGGAGGTGAGCCTGGGTCCTTAGGCTTTGCAGGCAAGTGCTTTAACTTCTGAGCCATGTCTCCGGCCCCTCATTTTTTAAATGTGTAATTTTTATTTATTTGAGAGAGAAAGAGAGAGAGAGAGAGGGAGAGCACATACCAGGACCTCTTGTTGCTAGAAACACATTCCAGGCGAATGTGCCACTTTGTGCATCTAGCTTTACCTGACAACTGGGGAATCAAACCCCAGCCAGCAGGCTTTGCAAGCAAGCACCTTTACTCACTGAGCCATCTCCCCAGCCCTATATTCTTTAGACTTTTATTTTGAAACAGTGTCTAAGTTGTACAGGCTGGTAATCTCCTATCTCATCCTTCTGAGGAGCTGGAGGCCGGGCTCGTATCCTAATTTTTTGCACTATATTATTTTGTTTTGTGGTACAGGGCATCAAACCCAGGTTCTCAGCACAAGTCAGGCAAGTGCTCTAGGCACTGAGATGCAATCACGCCCTAAATAAATGTTTCTTTGTTGTATATGTGTGAGTATAAGTGTGTGCTCCACCTTCTTTGAGACAGGGTCTCTGCCTCTGCAAACAAGTCTAGCCTGCTTTATGTGGGTGCTAGGGAATTGAACCTGGGCCATTAAGCTTTGCAAGGAAACACATTTAACCACTGAGCCATCTCCCCAGCCAAGTAAGTATTTTTTTAGGACAGTCTCAATGTGGACACTAGGCTTACTCCAATCCTCTTGCCTCAGCTTCCCAAATGCTAGGATTATACATGTGAACCTCTATAAATTATAAATTTCTCATTTTATTTATTTATCTATTAATTTTTTGTTGTTTTTTCAAGGTAGGGTCTCACTCTAGCCCAGGCTGACCTGAAACTCACTCTATAGTCCCAGGCTGGCTCAAATTCACAATGATCCTCCTACCTCTGCCTCCCCAGTGCTGGAAGTAAAGGTGTGCACCACCATGTCCGGCCTATCTTATAATATTTACATGCATATGTGTGGGGGCACATGTGTGTGGGAAGTGCTTATGCATATATGTATATGTGCATGTGGAGGGAAGAGGTTAATGGCCAGGAACTTCCTCAACCGCTCCCCCCCACCACTTTTTTTTTAAACAGTGTCTGTTACAGAACCCATAGTCACTGATTCAGCTAGACTAACTAGCTGGTGAGCGTTAGGGATCCTCCTGTCTCTGCCTCCCAGCACTGGGACCATAGGTACATGGCAGCATGCTCAGCTTTTACATGGGAGATCCAAATTCAGGTCTGAACTATCCCCTCAACACCCTAAATTTCTCACTTTTGAAGGTTTTAGATTTGAGCAAAGTTGCAGGGAATAAATACACAGTACACAGCTGCCTCTAAGGGGAATGTCTTTCATGACCATGATACATTTGTCAAAACGAGGTTTCAAGTCTTTGATGAACTGCGTTGAGTACTCAGGTTTGGGGGGGAACTGTGTACAGCACTCAGATGTTTGGGGGGAGCATGCACAGCACTGAGATATTCTGAGAGAACTATTCAGAGTCCTCAGGTGTTTGTAGGAACCATGCAGAGAGCTTAGGTAACTGGGAATGGTGCAGAGCAATGAGGCCTTTGGAAGACGTTTGGAGAGCTGTCTAGAGTACTCAGGCACCTGGGGAATTGTGCAGTGCACACAGACATTTGGAGAACTGTGCCCAGCACTCTGACCGTTTGTGGAATGCCCTTCATTCGTGTTGGGCTGTGTCCCTCGAGATGAGACTGAGATTATGGATTTGGGAGAGAAGACCTGAGACATGTTTTTATCACTGTGCATATTGGGGGTGCAGAACCCATGTGACTTGGGGAGCAGGGAACTTTGTCCACCCCACACTCAGGAAACGGGGAGTAAGCTGCAGTGCTTGGGAGGGGCAGCTTCTACAGCATTCGTGGATCTCATTTTGAATAGGAAGTCAGCATTCCATCTTATGGGCCTGTCATCGTTACTACTGAGTTGGACACTTTGTTTAATGTTAGTTTTTCCATTCGAGAAAAAGCTGCAGACAACTGTGTTATAACTCAACTTCAACAAATATTTTTCCTGCAATTTCCCCATAACAGGCATAGTAAACTCTGTGGAAAAATGCTTGTGCCTCTTTGCTTTTTTTCTTCATATAGATTTGTGGGTTGGCATAGCTAGGGCAGAAGATAAGCACATTGTTAAGGCTTTTGATAAGAATCACCCAACAAAGCCCCAGGAAAGCTGCACCAAGCTACCCCGGGACTGACATTTTCCCTCTTTCTCAATCTTTTTTTTTTTCCTAGACAAAAATAATTCATGTTTTTATGAGATAACAGGAAATTACTTGTGGGCATTTGATTATATCAGAGAGTTATATTTGAGGTTTTTTTAGGTAGATTATAGTATCATGGCTACTTTTTGAAAAGAGTCCTTATCTTTCACTGACACACGCTGCAGTATTTATGGAGGAAATTGTCTGACTTCATACCTGCCCCGTAAAGAGGGAGGAGAGTCTGGGCATCTGACATCCAAACAAATCTGACCCTCGCTGTGTGAAACTTTCGAAATGAGCTAAAACATGAAGCACCTTCATTAAAACAAGTTAAAGATGATATAAAGCATAACAGGGTGTGAGCATTCGTTCTCTTGTCTTCTGAGGTGAACTACGTGGAACTGTTGGGTGTAAGTGCCCTTGACTCTGTAGACAGAGTTGAACCATGTATATTACAAACCCACTTACTTTTTCTTTTTTAACTTTTTTTGACAATTTCCATAAATATAGATAATATAACATGATCATAATCCTCTCCCAACATTCCCCCTTACCCTCTCCAAAATCCCCCTTCACTGAATACCTTCTTCTTTCAAACTAGGCTCTCTTCTATTTTTAAAAATATGTTTATTTATTTGCCAGCAGAGACAGAGAGAGAGAGAGAGAGAGAGAGAGAGAGAGCACACCAGGGCCTCTAGGCACTACAAACAAACTCCATATGCATGCACCACTTTGTGCTTCTGGTTTTACATGGGTCCTGGGGAATCAAATCCAGATCGTTAGGCCTTAACTTCTGAGCCACCTCTGCAGTGCTCTCTCTTCTACTTTGGTGCTGTCATTTTTTCCTCCTAATATCAGGTCTCATCACTCCACATGAGGTCATGAATATCAAGACCACTGAGCAAACACAATTATTCTTCAAGCAGAAATGGTCTTCCCACACACACACCTTTTCCACTGCCTCTTCCTCTTACGAGGGGTCTTCATGCTGCCCAGGCCAGTCTCATTCTCCAGAGCTCAACGGATCCTTCCTCACTTTCCCCAGATTGTAGGTGAGCACCACCACACATGGTTTCCTTGGCTTCCGCCAATTTGTGTGTGTTGTGGGGTCGGGAAAGGAGTGGAGTCTGAGACACTGGGAATCCCTCTGGCATCACACACACTAGGGAAGCAGTCTACTCCTGACTTTCAGCCCAGCCTTTTTTGTTTGTTTGTTTTTCGAGGTAGGGTCTCACTCTAGCCCAGGCAGACCTAAAACTCACTCTGTAGTTCCAAGCTGACTTCAAACTCAAGGAGATCCTCCTACCTCTGCCCCTTAAGTGCTGGGTTTCAAGGCGTGCCACACCAGGCCCGTCTAGCCCACTTTAAAATATCTATTTGTCGCAGCCAGCCACATGCCACTGGGATGAATCTCCAAACCAGGCACAGTTTATTGGAGAAAAGGATTTATTGAAGCTCTAGATCCAGGGGAATTTCCGTAACAGTGAAAGAGACTGGCCCCCTTTCACAGGTCCAAGCAGAGAGAGAAACCCATCCCCAACACCAATAGCAAACAGGCAGGAGAGAGGGCAAGGAGAGAATTCCTTCCCCTTTACTTAGACTAGGACTAGGTTTTGCAACCCTATCCCAGACTTAATGGCTTCCGGAGTCTCTGGAGTTTCCTTCCTGCATTGTCTCACAGGAAGGCATGTTAATTTCTAGCTCTCCTGAGCTTCTTTATATCCTGCCCCCTACTGAGAGGCTGCCTTCCTGTAAACATTCTCAGAGACCCACCCAAGATAATGAAAAAGAGCAAGTTGACAACAAGACCTAGCTACCACAATATTTTATTTATTTGCAAAGAGAAAGAAAAGAGAGAGAAAAATATGTGCCAGGGCCTCTAGCCATTGCAAATGGCCTCCAAATGCATGCTTCACTTCGTGCATCTGGCCCTATGTGGGTACTAGGATTATTAGGCTTTGCCTTAACTGCTGAGCCATTTCTCCAGCCCCCAGCCTTCTTTTTATGGAAGAACATAAATACATTAATTAATTCAATCCCCGGCACACATTTGTAGTCTCAGATACTCAAACGGCAGAAGGATCTATTAGCCCAGAAGTTCAAGTCCAACCTGAACAGAATGCTGAGACTGACCCTGTTCAAGAAAATAGTAATAATTTAAAAAAAAGATCAGTTGGGCCTGCTGGCACACGCACTCAGAAGACAGAGGTAGGAGGATCACCATGAGTTCCAGGTCACCCTGAATTCCAGGTAGGCCTGGGCTGTCCTGGAATTTGAGGTAGTGAGGCCCTACCTTAAAGCACCAAAAAAGTAGGCTGGAGGGATGGCTCAGCCGTTAAAGGTGCTTGTTGCAAAGCCTGATGGCCTTGGTTTGATTCCCCAGTACCCACATAAAGCCAGAGGCACAAAGTGGCACATGAGTCTGGACTTCATTTGCAGTGGCTGGCGGCCCTCCCTGGAACACCCATATTCTCTCTCTCTCTCTCTCTCTCTCTCTCTCTCTCTCTCTCTCTCTCTCTCTCTCTCTCCCTCTTTCTGTCCCAAATAAATAAAATTTAAAAAAAGAAAAACAAACAACAAAAAACCCCACCCAGATCATAGGCCTAAATATAGCATCAGAAACTATATAAAATGTCTAGAAAAAATAGAGGAAAAAATAGAAAATATTACCGATCTTGAATTATGCAAAGATTTCCTTTGAAAACATTTTTTTGTTTGTTTTTTTCAAGGTAGGGTCTCATTCTAGCCCAGGCTGACCTGTAATTCACTATCTCAGGGTGGCCTTGAACTCATGGTGATCCTCCTACCTCTGCCTCCCAAGTGCTGGGATTAAAGGCGTGCGCCACCACGCCCGGCCAAAAACATGTTTTATTCTAGAGTCTGTAGTAAAGACCAGGAAGCTAGAAAGAGGCTATGAGGATTGGAAGAGTGGGAGGGTTTAGGGTAGGGTATAGTTGATATGTAAATAGAGAAGCAGAATATTGAGGGGGGATGGTCTAAGGGGACGGGATGAAGGAGAGGAGGAGTGGGAGGAGGCTTAATCAAAATTTAAGATTTATGAATAGGTCATATGAAAACCTATTTCTTCGCCTGCTAATAATATATATGTACAAAAAAGAGAAAGTTTGAGCCGAGCATGGTGGCTCATGCCTTTAATCCCAGAACTCAGGAAGCAGATATAGGAGGATCACTTTGAGTTTGAGGCAAACCTGGGACTATAGCGTGATTTCCAGGTCAGTCTTGGCTAGAGGGAGACCCTATCTCAAGGACAGAGAAAGAGAGAGGGAGAGAGAGAGAGAGAGAGAGAGAGAGAGAGAGAGAGAGAGAGAGAGGAGAGAGAGAGTTTGGGCAGAAGTATCCTATGGAGGTGATAATGTGCTCAGAAGATTGTTATTAGAAAATTTTCAGTTCCCGGAGTGGGATACCTTCCACTGAGTGGTTGTCCAGGAAGACCCCTGGTACCTCCAAAATATTACAGGCTATATTGACTGACAAGGCTCTTGGTCATCCACCAGAACTGGATTATAAAACTCTATTGTTGAAGACTCTGCATGGTTGGGCTGCAGATCACTGAAAAATCAAGCTGGAGCCGAGCTGGAAGCCTCCTCCCTGTTGACCAGCTCTCAGGATGCTGGAAAGACCTATGCAGCCTGTTGGGGAAGAAAAGTCATCAATGTTGTTGAACAGCCACAGATCCTGCAAGCCTTACAGCTGGTCAGCCCCGCCAAATGTACCAACTGGTGTGATAATGGCATGTCTATTTGGGGGAAACCAACGACTCTCTGATGGGACTTGAGGGACACTGCATGGGAGGGAATTTCTGCCTGATGCTGAAGACCTAGTGGGAAACCTATGGCTTGGGAGGTTCTAAGCCCCAGGAGGGAACGACTACTGTTGGCTGGCTAGTGTGCCCACCAAGCTCCCCTCTAAATACTTATGTTCATGCCAATATAATAATGCTACTCTCACTTTTTCTTATTTGTTTTGTTATTTATTTACTTGGAAGCAGAGAGAGAAGAGAGACAGACAGAGAGAATGGGCGATTCAGGGCCTCTAGCCGCTGCAAACAAACTCTAGTTACATGAGCCACTTTGTGCATCTGGTTTTATGACTCAGGTCACAAGGCTTTTCAGGCAAGCACCTTAACCGCTTAGCCATCTCTCTAGCCATACTCTCACTTTTGGTTCGAGAAGTTTCTCTTTACAGATGGTGGTGACCAGTGGGGTGACTCAAAACTCACCAAAATGCTAAGAAGAAGGGGTAGTGGCATGTTCAGCACTGAGTCAGGCATCTCTATTCCTCTCTTCAAGGCTCAGGGACCATCGTGGAAGAGGCAGCAGAAACAATGCAAGAGCCAAAGGAAGGAAAAGAGTGCTTACAATACTGCCTTTCAGAGCCAGGCGTGGTGGCGCACGCCTTTAATCCCAGCACTCGGGAGGCAGAGGTAGGAGGATCATAGGGAATTCCAGGTCAGAGGGTCTCTATGTTGTTAACTGTTATGGCTTCTCTGTAACCCCTTGTTCCAGGAAAAAACCCCACCAACTGTCCTGGGCCAATCAGCTCCTAGTTTTCCCAGCTCCCAGGTTAGAATAACTTACCCGTTCCTAGTTTCCTCAGCAACCATGTCTAATTGACTAACGTATTCTAGCTGCTACTGTAACCACAAGTCCCTGCTCCCCTCCCCCACCCCTGGGTCCCACCAATCCTGTTAGAGTCACCATGGCAGAGTTTGCCAACATCCTGATTCTGAGACCACCAAGTCCTAAGAGTGCACCAGGACATGTTCTCACCTGGACCTAAGCAATCCTGATAAAGGTTACCCCAACTCCCCCCTCAGGCCACTGGCCGGCACCTATGTGCGGTTTTCTCTTTCAAAGGCCTGAGAGCCAACACTTCTGGGACGGAGTTACAGCCCCGGGTCTGCAAGTCCCCAGCAATGAAGATTTCCTGCTTCTGAGCCCATTCGGTACCTGCCTGTCATTTGCACTCACCCAGACCCAACAATAGCTTCTGATTCTACCTACACAAGACATTATAGTAGGAGGGAAAAAACCTAATCACATCAAAATAGGAGACAAATTGGAAAGAAGGGATTCAGTAGAAGGGGGGCTTGGAAGGGAGAAAAGGGAAGGTAGTGGAAGGGGATTGTGATCATTCTATTTATGGAAGCTGTTCATACAAAAGTTAAAAAACATGATTGATTCTAAAAAAATGAATGTTAGACCTTATCAAAATAAAGAACTTCTGTGCTATCAAGAGAATGTAGAGTTGTTTTTAAATTATTTATTTATCTATTTATTTGCAAGCAGAAAGAGAGAGGAGACAGAGAGAATGAGCACACTAGGGCCTCCCGCCACTGCAAACAAATTCCAGATGCATGCGTCACTTTGTGTATCTGGCTTTACATGGATACCGAGGAATCAAAGCTGAGTTGTTGGGCTTAGCAGGCAAGTACATTAACCACTGAGCCATCTCTGCAGCCCATCAAGGGAATGTAAAAATAAGCCACAGATTGGGAGAAATATTGCAAAGCATGTATTTAAAAAGAACTGTAAAGCCAGGTGTGGTGGCACATACCTTTAATCCCAGGAGGCAGAGGTAGGAAGTTGGCCATGAGTTCCAGGCCAGCCTGGGTCTACAGAATGAGTTTCAGGTCAACCTGGACCAGAGGGAGATCCTACCTCACAAAATAAATAAATAAATAAATAAATAAATAAATAAATAAATAAATAAATAAATAAGCTACATGCCTTTAATCCCAACACTTCATAGGCAGAGGTAGGAGGATTGCCATGAGTTCAAGGCCACCCTTAGACTACATAGTGAATTCCGGGTCAGCCTGGGCTAGATTGAGGCCCTACCTCAAAAAACCAAAATAATAATAATAATAGTAAAGAACTGTGTACTGTGTGTGAATGTACATGTGTGCATGCGTGTGTACTTATTCTTAAAATTCAATAAGAAATAAAAAGGGCTGGAGAGATGGCTCAGCGGATAAGGCACTTGCCTCCAGTGCCTAGTGCCCTGGGTTCAATTCCTCAGTACCCACATATGCCAGACCCACAAAGTGGTGGCTCTGGTGCACTCTTTCTCTCTTTCTCTCTCTCTCTCAATCTCGGTATCTCTGCTTGAAAAATGAATAAATAAAATAAAGTAAAATGAAAAGACCGGGCCCCATGGTGGTGCACGCCTTTAATCCCAGCACTCAAGAGGCAGAAGCAGGAGGATCGCCATGAGTTCAAGGCCACCCTGAGACTCCATAGTGAATTCCAGGTCAGCCTGGACTAGAGGGAGACCCTACTTGGGGGTGGGGGAGAAGAAGCAAATATTAACAGTGGCCATCTGTTAGCTTCTCGAAGCAGGCAGCTCTGCTAAGGGCCGATGGTCAGGCTTGGGCCGTGGCTCGGCTCTGAAGGACAGCCAGAGTTAGCGTCCTGGCTCCCAGAACACCCTAAAAGCAGCCGGCGAGCCAGTCTGATGCTCTGCGGCCAACCCCCCCTGACCCAGCCCCAGCTGTTACCCAACTGAGCTTGCCAGAGAGACTCCCCTGGAGGCCGGTAGAGTCACCGAGCCTGGCTGCTCACAGACACAGGACTGCCTCTGTAGGGTGGGAAGAGTTTCGTGGGGCTTAGCTAACTGACACGGTTTGCTAGTCCTGCTCTGCATGAACTCAGAGCTGTTTCCTTTCACCCCTTATACATCTAGTGGTTGGAACTCCCTGTGACATTTGAACTCTCTGAGGAAGTTTTTTTGCTGTTTTGGTTTTTGAGGCAGGGTCTCACTCTAGCCCAGGCTGACCTGAAACTCACTATAGCCCCAGGCTGGCTTCAAATTCATGAAGTCCTGGAATCAAAGGTATGTGCCATCACACCAGGATTTTTTTCCTCTGAGGAGTTTTTACAGACACCAACTGTGATGGTTGATACTGGTTGTCAACTTGACAGGATCTAGAATCCCTTGTGAGGGATGATCTAGACCCGATTAGCCTCTGGGCAAGCCTTTGAGAGATTTCTGTGATTAGGTTAATTGAGGTGGGAAGACCCTCCTCAACTCTAAGAGACACCATTCCATGGGCCAGGGTCATAGACTGTGTTAAAATGAGAGATCTGGCTGAGCACCAGCACTTACCTCAGTCGGCTGGCTGGTCTGTGTGCTATGTGACCAGCTGCTTTGTGCTCCCGCTGCCATGGCTGCCCCCCCCCCATTGGGCTGCAACCTCAAACTGTAAGGCACAATAAACCCTTACTTACTTACTTCCTTATTGCTTTTTTATTTTTATTTATATTTTATTTTTTGAGGTAGGGTTTCACACCAGCTCAGGTTGACCTGGAACTCACTCTATAGTCAGTCCTCCTACCTCTGCCTCCCAAGTGCTGGGATTAAAGGCGGGCTCCATCATGCCCAGCCATAAATTGCTTTTATCGGGTATTTTGTCACAGCAATAAGCAAAGTACCTAATACAGAAAGTTGACCCTGAGAGATAAGGCCATTACTGCTATGTGGCTCATAAGCTTTGGATCTGATCTGACCTGCAAGAATGTGGAAGAATGTGGAAGAATTTGGGGTTTTGGGCTAGAGAAGCCCTTGAATACTGAAAGATTTTTATTTATTTGTAAAGAAAGGGAAATAGAGCGAAGATTCACACACACACACACACACACAGAGAGAGAGAGAGAGAGAGAGAGAGAGAGAGAGAGAGAGAGAGAGCCAGAGCCTCTACCCACTGCAAATGAACTCTAGATGCAAGCGCCACTTTGTGTATCTGGATTACATGGGTACTGAGGAATTGAACCAGGGTCCTTAGGCTTTACGAGTGCCTTAGCCACTAAGCAACCTCTTTAGCCCAGATATTTTTTGAGATAGGGTCTCACTCTAGCTCAGGCTGACCTGGAATTCACTATGTAGTCTCAGGGTGGTCATGAACTCATGGCAATCCTCCTACCTCTGCCTCCTGAGTGCTGGGATTAAAGGCGTGTTCCACCACGCCCAGCACAGATCTTTTTTAAAAATATATATATTTATTGGGATAGAAAGATTGCTTAGTAGTTAAGGCACTTAAATGCAAAGTCTAAGGATCTGAGTTCCCTTCCCTGGTACCCATGTAAAACCTGATGCAAAGTGGCTCATGCATCTGGAGTTCATTTGCAACTGGAGGCCTTGATATACCAATTCTCTCTGTCTCTCTCTGTCTCTCTCTGTCTCTCTCTGTCTCTGTCTCTGTCTCTCTCTCTGTGCTTGCAATCAGGGTCAGAATCCCTGCAACAAGGCCATGAGAGGACATTGCATGGAGTGGTGAAGATGAAGGCTGAGTTGCAATGGAGACCTCAGGATGTTGGAGATGCCAAGAAAAGCTATAGGCAGAGAACGGAGACATCCTGAGAGGGCACTACAGGCTGCAGAGCTGGAGAGGTGGAGCTAGTTGAGCCTTCTGAAGCCCCAATCATTTCATCACCCATCCCAGACACTGGACAAGGAGCTGTAAAACTTGACGTTTACTCGCTGGGGTTCAGTCTTGCTTTGGTCCAATATTTTCTTGCTACACTTCATTTTTGCCTTCTGCAATGGAAATGTTTACTCTGCCATTATCTGTTGGAAGTATATAGTTTATTTGATTTTACAGGGGGTCACAGTTAAGAGGTTGCCTTGAGTCTCAGATGGCTCCTTGAATTTTTGAACAAAGTTGTGACTATTAAAAACTATGGGACCTTTTGAAGTTGGAGGGAATTCATTTTGCATTCTGAGATGGCCATGATCCAATAGGAACAAAGGGTGGAAGGTGTGGCTTTGAAAGTGTTATGTTTGAATGTCAAGTTGACAAGGAGTGGCTTTGTGATGATTTATGCTGATTGTCAACTTGATGGGACCTAGAATCCCCTGAAGTGATATCTAGGCTAGATTACTCTCAGTGCATGCCTATAAGGGATTATCTTGATTAGATTAATTGAGGTGGGAAGACTCACCTTCACTCCAGTTGGCACTATTCCGTGGGCTGGGATCCTAGACTAAATAAAGAGGAGAGAGCTGGCTGAGCACCAGCATTCATTCACCTTGTTCTGCTTCCTGGTCTGTGTGTGATATGACCAGCTGCTGCCATGGCTGCCCTGCCATGATGGACTCTAACCTCAAACTTTGAGCCAAAACAGCCTCTCTGCTGGGCATGGAGGCACACACCTATCATTCCAGGTCTTAGGAGGCAGAGGTAGAAAGATAGCTGTGAGTTAATGGCCTGGGGCTACAGAGTGGTTTCCAGGTCAACCTGAACTAGAGTGAGATCATACCAGGACAAAACCAAAATAAAATATAAAAAAAGAAGACAGGTGTGGTGCTGCATACTTTTAATCCCTTGGGAGGCAGGGGTAGAAGGGTCACTGTGAGTTCAAGGCCAGCCTGAGACTACATAGTAAATTCCAGGTCAGCCTGGGCTAAAGTAAGACCCTACCTGGAAAAAAAAAACATAAACATTGCAAAACATATGGCCAGAGAGATTGCTCAGCATTTAAGGCACTTGCCTGCAAAGCCTAAGAATCCATGTAAGGCCAGATACACAAAGTGGCACACGCATCTCAAGTTCGTTTTCAGTGGCTGGAGGCCCTGGCATGTCCATTCTCTCTGTCTCTCTTCTCCTATCTCTCTCTGCTTACAAATAAATTACAATATAAAAAAAAGAAAAAGGAGAAAGCCAGCTGAGTGCCAGCATTCACCCTCCCCTGCTTATCAGTGGAGACATCAACAAGAAGTCTCATTCGCCTGCTGCCACAGTCAAGAGCCACCCTGTCACCACGTCTTCCACTGTGACACACTACACTCAAAGGCTGAACCAAAATAAATCCTTTCTCCTTTAAGTTCTTTCTTGTTAGACATTTTATCACAGCAATGAGAAAAGTAACAAATGCCACATAGTACCAGGGTGACACGTGAATTTCATGGAGGTGCTGTTATGTGAGAAAAGTCAGGTACATGAAACAAATTCTACTTTATGAAGTTCAAGGTTAGACAAGATGATGAGTATCAAAATAATGGTTACTTCCATGTGTGAACGTGTGTGTGTGTGTGTGTGTGTGTGTGTGTGTAAATTCTGCTCCTGCTACCTTACTGGAAGCTTTCAAGGGTGGCAGTCAGAACCATAGAGCAAGACTCACCTACCTTTCAGGTGCACCTGATTGTCCTTTCCTTGCTTGCTTAGTTGAGATACATGTTACACATTGAGATGTATAGTGAACCAATCATTTTATTATTTTTTTGTTTGATTTTCTCGCTAAAGCCCAGGCTGACCTGGAATTCACTATGTAGTTTCAGGGTGGCCTTGAACTCATGGCCATCCTCCTACTCCAATCTCTGCCTCCTTGAGTGCTGGGATTAAAGGCATGCACCACCACTCTAGGCTGTTTTGTTTTAAGGCAGGATTTGGGGCTGGAGAGATGGCTCAGGCACTCACTTACAAAGCCTGGTAGCATGAGTTCCATTCCCCAGTACCCACATTAAGCCAGATGCGCAAAGTAGCACATTTATGTGGAATTTGTTTGCAGTGGCAAGAAGCTCAGACGTGCCTCATTGCCTCTCTCTTTCTCTCTGCTTGCAAATAAATAAAGTGTTTTTTAAAAGACAGGTTCAGCCAGTCATGGTGACACACATCTTTAATCCCAGCACTCAGGGAGGCAGAGGTAGGAAGATTGCTGTGAGTTGGAGGCCACCCTGAGACTACATAGTGAATTCCAGGTCAGCTAGACTAGAGCGAGATCCTACTTCAAAAAACAACATAAAAGACAGGGTCTTGCTATATATCCCAAGCCATCCCTCTGAAGACTCTAGACTAGCCCCAAACTCACACCATTCTTCCTGTTTCAGCATCCCCAGGGCTGAGATTACAGGCCTGTGCCCTCACATATGGCTAAAACACTTAAGGGGGAGGAGCCAGGGCCTCCAATTGAGCCCACATTGTCATGCATGCTAGCCAAGTGCTCTGCCACTGAGCTACATACCTAGTGAACCCATCTTTAAATGCACAGCTTAATGGATGCTGCACGCTTAGGTTGGATGTTGAACCTGGCAGTGTATCATGTTAGGCCCTTGGAAGAGAGTCCAAGGCTATGGGACCCAGACCTGGTTAGGTGAAGCAGCTCAGTGTGTGATGGAATCGTGTGTTTTTATCCACTCGTGGGGCAGAGTGTTTTGAGTACCTACTCTGTGTTAGGCACTGAACTAGGTGAGGAATATTGTAGTAACGAAGATCTAACCTTCGCCTCACAATGCTCACAGACAGGTGGAGCTTTGAACAAAGTACCACTCATTCCTCTTCCTCCTCCACGTTGTACCATTTCATTCCTGGCATCTGCCTCTGATGCTCTTCTAGTTCAGGCTCCACCTTCTGTCCTTTCTGGTCTGTCACAGTCATTTCCTGATGGATCCTGTTTCTGCCTCCCATTCATTCCTCACACCATGGCCCTACGTGAGTGCGTTGTGAAAGAATCCAAAGTTGGGCTGGAGCACAGTTCAGCTCCACCAAAAGTTGTTGACTCCCCACTCGCTGCCCTGGCAGCCACGGTGCCAGCCTGCAGCGACTTAAACCCTCACTTACCAAGTCCATATTTGTGACCACCGGCAAGGTTCTAGTATGCCCTAGGCCTTATGGGTGTCTTCTGTCAAATGGATATGAAATAATAGTATCCACCAGTACACTTGCCTCCCTGAGGAGAATGTTTGCCCTGCCCATTCATCCATCCTCCCATTGCCTGTCGTGAGCTCCTCCTAGTCTATGCAATTATTCCAGTGACAGCCAGGTGCTCTGTCCCCTGACACAGACTGGTCTGGAGGCCCTAAGCCTGTCCTCCTGGTCTGGAATACTTTTCCTTCTTCCTTCTCCAGGCTGGTTCTGTTTGTTTGTTTTGTTTTGTGGAGGTAGAGTCTTGCTCTAGTCCAGGCTAACAATTCTCTCTGTAGTCCCAGGCAATCTGCCTACCTCTCTGCTGGGATTAAAGGTGTGGCCACCCACTCCGTTCCCAAACTGGCTATGGACTGACCCAGACACTGCCTCCTCCAGCCTGAGCCTCCCAGCTTCTTGAGTGGAAGTTGTCTATTTGCTTCCTGTTTCCATGTGTCTCCATTTGAGTGTGGGCTCTTGCCAGGAAGGCAGCCTCAGGATCTCTGAATCACTCTCCACACTCACTGCTGTGGCTCCAGTCTGTGACAGGCACCCCTGGCAGAGTGTGCCAAGCATTTCTTACTGGGGTATCCTTGGTTGGCCCAGAATCATGGGTAGGATTTTAAAGTTTTTATTTAAAAAAGAAAACAACTTTAAAACAAGTTGTACATTTTCATAATATAAGATCCAAAGGGAACAAAAGGGCTTACAATGAAAATTAAAAGTAGGTCATCTCCCAACCACTCAGTTCTCCTCCCCAGAGGCTGCTGCTGGTATCACTTTCTGAGGATTCCATGGAGACAAGAACTGTCAGTCTCCCTTGCCCATTCTCCTGCTTTAATTTGAAAAAAATTATAGATAGATAGATAGATACACACACACACACACACACACACACACACACAAGAAAGTTAGATTAGACCAGTAAATACTCCTTCCTTGCCTAGGTTCACTGATTAATGCTTGGCCATATTATGGGAAATATTTTATAAGCATTATACCCTTTAATGCTTGCAACACCATATATTCATGTCAGTCTTGTACAGGTAGTGGCAGAGGCACCCTCCAAGGTTAAGGACTTGCCCACAGAGTGGACCGGGCTTTTCTCCTCAGGCTTCAGGAGGACTTTGATCCAGCTTCCAGGGTTCTTAATTCTCCATGCAGGAAAGCATTTCTTACTCAAAGTGGAAATGCACTTCCCTGGGGTAGTCACCAGGGGATCAGTGGAAAAGTACACAGCTCTGGAGGCATTCCTCTGCTGAAGCTTTCCAAGCCTCGAGCAACAGCTGCTGTCACTACCTGCTACCACCTGCTCCGATGTCACCTACGCTCTGAAGGCTGAGTTAGCTTAGGCCCAGTTTAAAAACTCAAAATGGCCACCAACTTCAGTAAGGCTGAGCCTAAATCCCAGACCTGGGTGGATCACGTACAGCGTGGATCCTCTTCGACTGGCCAGAGTGGACAGCTGGTCCATGAACCTGGATAACAGCAATGCCTGGAAGTACTGGGGCTAAAACACGACTTTGCTCTTCCAGAGTTGGTGGCTACGATGCTTAGCTTCCTTGGTTGCAGCACCAGAGCTGCCCAAGCTGATTTAGGGAGACAACAGAGCAGCTCCTGTGTCCTGGACCTTGCAAGGGACAACTGTCAGGGGAAGAGGCTCTCTGAGGTGGAGGATCGCACAAGGGACAACCACCAGGGCCCCAGGGATCCATGTTCTCTGAGACAGAGAATTAATTGTTGTGAATAACAGTGGCTCATATTGAGCTGCTTGGTAGGAATGGAGTTAGTTTAAGCACAGCCTTGGCTGTGCCTGAACTGGTCCCAGCACGATGCCCCAGAATGATGTCCGAAGTCATAATAGTGATGTGGTGGTCATTTCTGGGAAGATAGACATTCACGACATTGGTATTTAATTAAACTCAGTTTAAACATCAACCCCCTTTATCATTTATCATTCTACCTTCCCACCCTCCCCCCTTTTTGGTTTTCTTTCAAGGTAGGGTTTCACTCTAGCCAAGCTGACCTGGACCTCACAGGGATCCTCCTACCTCTGCCTCCCAAATGCTGGGATTAAAGCACATGCCACCAAACCTGGCTGCCCTTTTGTTTTTTAAAATTAATTATTGAGTTTATTTAGGGGGAAATTACAATTTGTGAGGCTTATTTAGAAGAAACTGGTTTTCTAGGAAAAGCTGGGGGGGCGGTCCTACACACGTGGGAGATGGAACATAGAAGCCCCTTCAAATAACACACCAGAAAGGATTAAGAAATAATAAAGGACTCAGATCAAAGTTAAATCTTACATATCAAAGTGAGAAGGTAATCCCCAAACATGACACAGATAGAGAAGGCAAGAAGAAAATTACCCAAGCCAAGGTAAGTATTCTCCCCCCTTCCCAGCCAGGTTGGTCCCAGCCATGCTGGTTCCAGCAAGCTGGGAAGGAGGGACAGACTCACATGGATGCTTTCCCCCTTTTTAAAGATAAGGTCTCACTATGTACCAGGGTACCGCAAACCCTCAATCACCCTGATTCTGCAGCCAGTGTGCAGGTATTACCTGCATCTTTCTTACATCTCGTCTTTCACCTCCAGCCTCGGGGAACGTCTTTCTGTCTGTCTGGATCCTTCCCGCGGCTGCTGGCAACCACTGACTCCTAAGCAGCGTGGGCTGTCTCCTCCTGCCCTAATCCTCCACCCTCTGCCCTTCCCCGTCCAGGTGGCATTCTGGCTGGGAGACTGACCACAGGGATCTGGAACGATGGTTCCACCCCTACCTGGCAGGGAAGGCTGCTCAGCTGAGGAGCCGGCAGGGTTGGGTTCACTCACCTCCCTTAATAGAATTGACAGCTCGAGAGTGCCGACACTGTCCAATCATTCCGAACTCTACCTATTTCCTGACTGCTGCGTGCCTCAGTTTCCTGACGCAAAGAAGAAAGTTCTGAAACACTCGCGACAGCGCCGAGCCCTGACGACGGTAGGCCTGGCACCCAGTGCCGGTGGCCGCGCTCCTCCCCGGCGCCCGCCCCGCAGCTGTCAGGCCAGCGGCCCCCGCGCCAGTCCGCCAAACCCGGACGTCCCGTCCCCGCGCCCCCACCTTCCCGGCCTCCGCGAGTTACCTAGCGCCCAGCCCGGCCTAGCCCCACCCCCCGGAGGCCATTGGCCACGGGGCTTCTTTGTTAGCGGGAGCGCGCGATCCTCACTGGCCCGCGCGGCTGCCGGTCACGGCGCCGCCCCGCCCCGCCCCGCCCGAGTGCGCGCGGCTCCGGGCTCCGGGCTCTGGCTCGCGGCGGCCGCGGGCGCCCAGGGCAGCGCGGCTGCGGCGACGAGCGGGCCGGCGGACTCCGGCGCCTGGGAGGCGGCCGCGACGGGGGCAGCGGGCCGGGGCCGCGTCCATGGGCCCGCGGCGGCCGGGCGGCGGGGCGGCCGGGCGCGGGGCGGCGCGTGCGCTCTGAGGCCGCGGCGAGCCGGCGGCGCGCGGCGATCCCGCGGAGAGGCCGGGCCGGGCCGGGGCCGCGGCGCCGGCGGGGGATGCGGCGGCGGCCGCGCTGAGCCCCGAGCCCCCGGGAGCGCCGCGGGCTGGGCCGCGCCGCCGTCGCCGCCGCCGCGCCGGCCATGTCGGCGGCCAAGGAGAACCCGTGCCGGAAATTCCAGGCCAACATCTTCAACAAGAGCAAGTGTCAGAACTGCTTCAAGCCCCGCGAGTCGCATCTGCTCAACGACGAGGACCTGACGCAGGTGAGCGGGGCGCCGGCCGAGCCCGCGCCGCCCGGGGCGCCGACGCGCCGGCCTCCGAGGCCGCGGGGAGACGGGGGAGGCGAGCCGGGAGGGGGCTGGGCGGGACAAAGGGAAAATCCTCCAGAAGGTCGAAAAATCCCGTCCTCCGCGGCTCCCACGTCCTGCGGCGTGATTCATGCGTCCCGGGTGACGCGGCGTAGGAACAAAGCGCCTCGCTCTGCTCGCCGCTGGTCGGAGCCCACGCAGAGTCCGTGTGGGGACCGGACTCGCTTGGCCCCGAAGTGCCGGGCATTGGCCTGCCCGCCTGCCTGCCTGCCTGCGTGGGCCGGGGCTTCCATCTTGTGCAGCAGAGCCTGCCCTCCTGGTCGTTGTCACCGTCGGACCCTGGAGGGGTGGAAGGTCTCCACGTCGGGGAGGAGGGCCTTGTTCTTGAACCAGAGAGGGGGCCCGCACCCCGCCCCGCCAGTTCTCTGCGCCGTGGCCCGGGAGACCTGTGCGTCCTGCGTGGACTTGGTTCCTTCCTCTCTCTGCACGTCGGGGCTTCGGAGCCGGTCCGTAGTTGCCCAGCCCGTGAACGTCGCTGTCACCGACAACACAGGCCTGAGCCCCCAGCCCGGAGTGAACCCGGTGGTGCTTGCAGGCCCACTAGCTCTCCCCAGCCCTGCACGGTGGGCCCGAGCAGGGATGGCCCTCTCCTCCATGCCTGCCTGCTCCCGTGCATTCCAGCGCAGTGTGACCTAGTTGTAGCCACTCCTGTAGGAAAGAACCCTTTAAACACAAAACATTGCTTTGATGTGCCGGGCCTGGCTGTTTTTACTGCCTGTTCTTAATGCCATTTAACGCAGGCAGGGTTTGACTTGTTTACAGGGCACACTAGAGTAGGGTGGTAGGGGTTAATGTGCCAGGCTATGGTGCCTTTCTCAGAGGTCAGGTCTCCAATGGCCACGAAACTGTCCAGAAGCTTAACCAAACTCTTTAGGCCTCAGAGTCAACAAGGACCTTAGAGACTTGGGAAGGGCAGAACCTGAAAGATGGCATCGAGGATAGGGTGGGTGATTCTTCTTATTGGGACACCATTCTGGGAAGCAGTTTATGAGGTGACTGCTTCTAGTCTTGTCTGTGGCTTTCTTAGGTGTGACCTTGAACAAGTCCCTTTCCCTGTGTGTGTGTTCATTTTCTTATCTATAAACTGGTGGTATTGTTTGCTGGCTTATTTCCCCTATGGTGAGAATCGAGGCGTGATAATAGGCTTTTTCCTCTAACATTTTACCAAACCAAAAAAACCACCCACAGAATAGTCAACTTTGGTTTAAGAAGTTTCTGGACTTGGCAAGGGGTGTTTTAAATGAGGTTTGTTAGTTTCCTGGTTATTCTAGTAATTGCAAAAACTGATAAATTAGGTATTTAAGCCACTCAGGCTGTTTCCTGATTCCTAAATTTAGATTAAGTGGAATTAGCATGTTTGAGTCTAAACTTAAAATGGAAAAAAAATCTGTTTATTAATTGAAGAGGAGGGGCAAATTGAAAGTACTCTTTCACTGTATTCAAAGTTGAATTGTGGGTTTTGAAACTGAAGGCCTGAGACCTCCAGGGCACAACTGGCATGGTAGTTTCTAAAATAATAAGTAGGGTTATTTATGCAGAGAGATTAGCTCAGTCTTCTACCTCTTGGGATCTTTCAGGAAGAAACTGCTCTTGAAAGGAGAGGAGGGACATGTGGGGTTCTTGCCAACAGCTTCACCGCTGCTTTCTGCATCCGGCCCTCTACGTGGGGGGGTGGAGGGACCCACTCCATTCTCTTGCTCTCATACTGAAGACTCCATTAGAAAACTTCAACCAATCCTTTTGCATCAGTCTCCCCCAAGCGCCTGCTTCCTGCTGCCCCTCCCTGCCCAGAGTCTTATTTTAGACTCCAAGCTGGAAGATACATCAGCCATCATCAAGGCTACCCCTCTGTGATAGGCGTGGACAAGAGCCCAGGGAGGCAGACGCTTTGCCTCTCAGGATGTCATCTTCCCAGGAGCACACATTACTCAGCCTTCTGATTGGAGCTGTATTTCCTCAGCTGCTAGTTTTGTTTGCTTTCCCCTAGAAAGGCAGGAGACCTCTTCCAGGGCCTTTCTGTGTTGTGGCATCAGACCTGGGAAGCAATTGGAGGTCAGCTCATCTAACCACTTCCTTTCACTGCAGATATGCCGGGAACCCAGAAAAGGGAAGGACTTTTCCCATTGCAAGAGCAGACTAGGATTCCTAAGCCCCCCCCCCCTTTTTTTTTTTTTGTTGTTGTTGTTTTGTTTTGTTTTGTTTTTCAAGGTAGGGTCTCACTCTAACCCAGGCTGGAATTCACTATGTAGTCTCAGGGTGGCCTTGAACTCACGGTGATCCTCCTACTTCTGCCTCCCAAGTGCTGGGATTAAAGGCATGCGTGCCAGCTCTAAGCCCCTCTTTTGTTTCCTTCTATTCAGGATCTCCACCAGCGAGCTCATGAGGACAGTAAGGTCCAAGGTGCTTATATTGGGGAAGGTGCCTTGAGAGTGTTGGTTTAGGGTGGAGGTGTCTTGCCTTTCCACCCCTGGAATTCAGTGAACAGAGATAAGTAATAAACCACAGTCCTGTTTAGCTTGTTACCCCACCTAGCAGTTCCTGCTCCTGTTTCTAGGGTAGCATTTCCTCCCTCTCTTCCTGTGTTCCTTCCTTTGGCATGTGTATGTATGAATGTGTGGGGTGTGTGTTTGTGTATATGTGTTTGCATATTTGTGTAGGTGCATGTAGAAGCCAGTATTTCTCTGGGGTAGAGACCTAAAAATAGAATGGTTGGGATTAGCATTGAGCACATTGATTTTTTTTTTTTTTTAAGGTAGGGTCATGCTCTAGCCCAGGGCTGACCTGGAATTCACTATGTAGTCTCAGAGTGGCCTCCAATTCACAGCGATCCTCCTACCTCTGCCCCCTGAGTGCTGGGATTAAAGGTGTGTGTCACCATGCCTGGCTATATATTATTTTTGTTTATATTATTTTATTTATTTGCAAGCTAAAAGAGGAGAGAATGAGATTTTGTGTGTGTGTGTGTGTGTGAGAGAGAGAGAGAGAGAGAGAGAGAGAGAGAGAGAGAGGAGAGAGAGAGAGGCCTCTTACAACTGCCAACTCCAGATACATGTACCATTTTAGAGTCTCATGTAGCTCAGGCTGACCTTAAACTCATGATATAGCTATAGCAGGCCTATAATTCCCACCTCCACTTTCCAGTTGCTGGGGTTACAGGTTTGCACCCCATTCCTGGCTCTTTATATTTATTGGGGGTTTTTTCCCCTGTAGATTTCTTCTTTATATTGTTTTCTCACTTTTCCTTAGGGGTCTCCTCCACTGACTTGTGGGAACTTCTATGGTCTTTCTGACAACTAAGCATCTTTGCCATTGTGGTGCAAAATGAGCTATAGTCAATACACTGACTGGTGGGTGTAGCTGTGTTCTAGTAAACCGTTATTTACAAAACTGGGTAGCTGGAAGGATTGGCTTGGGAACCATAGCTTGGCTCCTTCTAGACAGTACTCTGATGCCTATCATGGATTGAAGATATATTTTCCATGTATTGCCTGTCTCTTTATGTGTGGTCATTTTCACATACTAGGTTTAAGATAGGTATAGTTGGCTACAGGAGACATCTGTCATGCCCTCCAAATGCTCAAGGAACATTGCAAAAGAGGTGTTGGGAAGAGGTTGGGGAGGAATGCTTTGGGACACTGCCTTCTGGCTACAAAGTGGCCATTGCATTCATTGTCTCACAGCAGCTGTCTTTACCTGCACAATATTGGGTCCATTAGCATGTGGTCTTGGATGATGGAGAAGGGCCAAAAGAAAAAGACATCAAAACAAAAGGACTAGTTGGGGAGGAAGGACGAAAGAAGTCAATGGGAGGGGATTATACTCCCAGTACGTTGTATATGTATGAAAATTGTCAACGAAAAGTTAAATAAAATGGATGCAGTTGAGATTTAAGGATGTAGCTCAGTGGTAAAATGTTCTTGGGATGCCACGGGTTTAGTCAACAGAACCAAAATAGTAAAATACAATGAGTGAAGTTTTACCTGTTTTCCTTTATAGTTTGCAGTTTTAATATGTAAGGAGGCCTTCTCCCTAAGTTTTCTGAAATTATCTCTAATATTAGTTCTTTTATATTTGTTTTTCTGCTGTTCACATTGATCAGACTTGTTTTCTAGGAAAACCACTGTGGCTCAAGGAAAATGATCTGGAAGAGGCCTTGAGAATAGGTCAAGTTGATGGTTTGGAAGGTCTTCTTTCCACACCAGTGTTGGTTGGGAGACTTGGAAGAGATAGAAGTACCTTTAACAGAAATGGAGAACAAGAGATGTAAAGCAGGTTTGTGAGGTGAAGAGAGGTCAAAAATCCTGAGATAAGCCAGACATGGTGGTGCATGCCTTTAATCCTAGCACTGGGAGACAGAGGCAGAGGTAGGAGGTTAGCCATGAGTTTGAGGCCACCCTGAGACTTCATAGCGAATTCCAGGTCAGAATGAGGTAGAGTGAAACCCTACCTCGAAAACCTAAACAAATATACGGAGATAAATTAGATTTTGTGGCATCCAATGTGGCTCTTAAGTGGAGCTGTCCACTCAGAACTGTCCATCCAAAGGTTGTGGTTAGCATACTCAGAGCCAATAGACCCCCATCAAACTGGGAGACGATCTTTACCAGCTATAACTCAGGCAATGGCCTAATCTCCAGATCTTACAGAGAACTCAAAAAAATACATAATAAAATCTCAAACAGCCCCCTCACAAAATGGGGCACTGATCTCAACAGAGAATTCACAGAGGAGGAAACACAAATGGCCTTGTCCCATCTGTGAAAGTGCTCAGCATCCTTAAGCATCAGGGAAATGCAATTCAAAACCACAATGAAGTACCACCTTACTCTGGTCAGAATGGCAATCATAAAGAAAACCAACAACAATCATTGCTGGCGAGGATACGGGGGGGGGAAAAAGGAACCCTCATTCACTGCTGGTGGGGTTGCAAACTTGTTCAACCACTATGGAAATCAGTGTGGAGACTCCTAGACAGAATAGACATAGAACTACCAATGGACCCAGATATCCCTCTACTAGGCATTTACCCGCAAAATGTCACATCTCGACGCAGAAACATCTGTACAACTTTGTTTGTAGCAGCTCAATTCATAATAGCCAAGAATTGGAATCAGCCCAAATGCCCATCCATGGAGGAATGGACAGTGAAACTATATTTACACGATGGAATTCTACTCAGCTGAAAGGAAAAATGACATATCAAAATTTAGGAAAAAATGGTCTGACTTTGAACAGATCTTACTAAGTGAACACTTAAAAGATCAGAGAATCAAACGCCGTATATTCTCCCTCATATGTGGTTCTTAACCAGGCTAAACGTCAACTCTACACAGACTAGTAGAACGAAGTGAGAGGTTATGAATGAGGGGTAAGGGATGGGGGGAGGGGAATGGCTTAAGCATGAGGCTAAACCAAATTAGGTTCAAAAACAAAATCCTCACGAGCATACTGTAACCTATTGAGCAAGTAGTGGGTGTCTACTGGCAAGAGGGGCCATGAGTAATAGCGGAGAGAGTCTAAGCCTGTGAATAATTGATCAGTCTGACAACCCCTGGTCTCAGTCACCGGTTCCTTCCCTCACTGAGCTGTTGACCAAAGTGACCCATGAGGTTCCAAAAACAAAACAGAATTCTATAAGCCCTTGAATGCCCTCCCCAGGCCTGAGGCAACACCCTATTGCTGAAGAAACCACAGAATGCCATCAATCAGCATCGAGAGACCCTTCAAGGTCCGGAATGGTAACCAGCCCCCAGGTGGTAATTAGTGTATTGCTGGAAGGCACTGCACAGCTGCCAGGGAAAGCTGATCAACAACAGTTGGAGTAAACAGAGACCACTGGCATGAAACACAGTCTGCGGCCATGAATAGGCTGACCATACCTCCTACTGGGAGAGAACAGCGAACCAAGAAAGGAGCACTCATGCAGTGGAGGAGCCTGGGCCTGGGGGAGACAATCAACAGCTTTTAAATTCGGCCAAATATTCCACTTAGGGAGGGGGAGCCCTTGACTGGAACTGGGGATTCAGGGCGATATGCACCGGATCCCATACTCTTGGGCTCACAAGAAAAGATGCACTATGGGAGCAATTGACGGGGAGGCTACTAAAAATAGAATCTTGGTAATCCAGAATGGTGTATATTTGTTAACCTAGACTGATCTCACTCTCCGATGGAGAATGTGTTTGTATTTTTCAGGATGCAGCGAGAGAGCTGTGGCCCATCTAATCCTACCATCCCACCGTAGGCAGATAGTTGATATCCTGGCAAGAGACGAGCTACCACAGCCATATCGTGGAGGATCTATTTGGAATCACGCAGAGAATGATGGCAC
>PVHP010011173.1:0-45746 GCA_004024765.1 Zapus hudsonius
AGGTGGGCTACCAATTTGTTAATCCAGGGGGGATCAAAGCATTCAGGCCCCTTACTTCAAAAGTCCGCATTCTTCCTGTTGTTCCAATGCAGACCAGCTGGCCCAATCTCAGTGGCTTTCATCTCTCAAACAATTGCAGGTGAACGGGCAGCAGTTTCGACCCAAAGATCTTCTTTCTGTGCCATCTCCATCTGCTCACACCAGTCCATCTTTATGTAAAACAACCCTGCACAGATTTCCAGGACACAGGCAGGCAGAACGCAGCAAGCCTCTCACGCAAACTGCTTCTGGCACAGTCCTGACCAAGTTCTTTCTCCCCCTCGTAAGCCAAACCTCACAGTCCATAGTTCTCAATACATTCAGGTCTTTCAACTCTGACCAGAATGATCCATGAAGCTATACTCACAACATTGCGAGGAATCTCTTAGGCTGAGATTTCAAGTCCTTCCACATTCCTCCTGTAGATCACTTCCAGAAGACCAAAGCCACAAGATCAGGGTTCCAGCAGCAACAGATGACCCCACGTCCTGGTACCAAAACTGTTGGGGTCAGGTTTCTAGTTGCTGCGCAGAAAGAACCCAAACAAAAGCGGCTTGTGGAGGAATGGGTTTATTTGGCTTACGGACTCGAGGGGAGACTCCATCCTGGCAGGAAAAACGATGGCATGAGCAGAGGGCTGGACATCACCTCTGCCACAGCACTGCAAACAGCGGCAGGAAGGTGTGCCAAACACTGGCCAGGGGAAGCTGGCTTAGAACCCCATAAGCCCGCCCCTGACAACACAGCTTCATTGAGGTTGTAAAACCCAAACTGCCATCAGCTGAGGATCGATCTATCAGAACACATTCATTTGTTTGTGAGGGACACCTGGATCAAACCATGACATCATTTAAATAACAGAGTCAAGAAATGGCTATTTCTCTTTTTTTTCTGCATATATGTATGTGGAGGCCAGAGAATGTCTTCCTTAATTGCAGTCCACCTTATTATTTTTTTGAGTCAAGGTCTCTCACTGAACCCAGGGCTCACCAATTTAGCTAATCTAGCTAACTAGTTTGTCCCAGGAATTCAGGATTCTCTGCCACTGTAACTTATTACATAGTCAAGCACAACCATCCCCAGCAGTTATGTAGTTGCTGGAGATCTGAACTCAGGCCCTTGTGCTTGCCTAGCAAGGCCTTTACCAACTTTGAAGTAGGCATGTCGAAGTGCATATACATTAGGACAGTTAGACTCTCATGCTACTGGCTACATTATCTAGACATAATGTTTCAGGATGTTAAATATCTAAAATCAATAGTCTTAACACATTTCTAATTTCCCAGATTTTTTGCATGTATGTGTGTGGTATGTGCATGCATGTGTATGCATTTGGAAGCCAGAGGGTGTCTTCCTAGTTCACTCTCCTCTTTATTTTTACCAAGGCAGGGCTCCTCACTTGAGCCCAAAACTTGCAGGTTTAGCTAGTCTAACTAGCCAGCTTGCCCCAGAGATTCCTGGTCTCCACTTCTCCTATGCTATTATAGGTGGGCAGCCACACCAACCTGGAATTTATGTGGGTGTGGGAGATCCCAATTCCACTTCCTTAGGCTTTAGCAAAAAGCCCTTTATCCAATCAGTCATGTCACCAGTCCCCAGACTCTAACATCTTCATAAGAAACCAGTTTGACTCTGAATTAGGGATAATTAAAGATGAAATAAAAGACAACTATGGTATGCTAACATTCTCATTTATTAGATACTGCCTCTATATAGGGTGAGAAACTCAAGTGGGAATACAAACTGAAATAAGGTAAAAATTTAAAAGCCTATTTTGGGGCCTGGGGAGATGGCTTAACAGTTAAAGGTGCTTTCATGCAAAGCCTGCCAGCCCAGGTTTAATTCCCCAGACACCCACATAAAGTAGGAAAGGCATTCAATTGCAGTGCCAAGAGACCCTGGCACAGACAAACACAAATAAATAAATAGTTTTTAAAGCCCATTCTCTTTATACAATAGACTTTGAACTGCAATTAAACTGGACAGACATAGAAAAACTAACATTAAATTAATGAGTTTTAAATGAGTGGGAAAAATAGACATTTAAGGTAAAGTAGTTGAGCACTAAACATGCAAATCAATGCACATAAAAGTTGGTAAATCATTACTTGATGTTTCTAGCCTACTCCATTGAGTCAAAAGATCCTTATATGAATTTTTTTAAGGTTTAGAGAGACTTTTATTTGATTAAGAGAAGGAAATACAGAGAGCTCCTGCCATGTGGAAGGCAGGGGTGGGTGGAGAGCCCTTGAAATTTTTTAAGATGGTAAGAATATAGTTTTGGAAGACTAAAGTAGTATAATAGGAACCTCCCTCCCAGATACCAATATACAAGGTATAACCCCAAATTAAGGGAGGTGGACAGACCAGATTGAGGGCGTAGAAAGCTCAAGTTTAAAACCATTGGCCCTGGCTTGTGAACCCCAGGGCCAGATCTGGGTTATCCCCCCCTCAGCAAGTAGTTGGCCAAAGAGATCAGTGAGAGATCCCCCAAACAATGTAGGTCATTGCCAAGCACTTGGGTTACTGACAGAGTTAAAAGATAAGACCCTATTTGTTGAAGATGCCCAAGGCTACTGTCTCAGGACACCAAGAGACCACATGGCAAATGAGAGGAAAGCCAGTCCTCTCCTGGCGAACTCTCATGGAACTGGAAAGTGCTATGGTCACCAACAGCGTGAATAAGCAGCAGACTCTACAAGCTCTGCAATCAGTCACACTTGTGCAACAGTGGGACACCAGCCTCTGTGGGTAACCAACTGCCCTCCAAATGGACATGAGGCCTACTCAGTGGAAGAGAACTCATAACTGGTACTGGAAACCAAGTCAGCATTTCATGGCCAGTAAAATCACAACCCCCAGAGAAGAGCCCACATTGTTCTCTGGACAAGTAGAGTGGGTATCCTTGTCTAAATGTCTCTCAAACTTCCATGAATATCCCCCTTAATCAAAGCTGCTCCCACCCCTGGTTAGAGAATCTGTTTATTTTACAGATGACAAAGGATATTGGGGTGATCCAAGATCCACCAATACAACAAGAAAAAATAGCTGACTGCTCACAATGAGACATGCCACCTCTACCACATTTACCAGGGTCCAGAAGAAACTACACAGGAAGCAGCAAAGAGTATTGCTCCCAATGCTAGCCTGACAACCACCTCCAGAAAAACAGCAACAAACACTGTGGTGGACCGAAACACGTATTAACAGAAATACAGAGGGCACAGAGAACTCAAAACTAAAACCAACTTCTACCACATATGCCAAGGCTCAGGGACTGTTGCAGAAGAGAGCAGGAAGATTTTAAGAACCACAAGGTAAGTAGAAATATCCTAAGGCATAGCCCCCCCCCCACCGACAGAGGCCCTAATTATCCCACAGTGAACTCCAATAACCCTACTGAGGAGAGACCTCAGGGAAATGAGGATGGGACAGAGGGGTATAAGACTATAGGCTATGTAAAACATTTTTTAAAAGAAAAGAGGGCTCAGTGGTTAAGGTGTTTGCCTACATAGCCTAACAGCCCAACAACCTGGGTTCGATTCCCCAGTACCCATGTAAGCCAGATGCACAAAGTGGTGCATGCATCTGGAGTTCCTTTGCAGTGGCTAGAGGCCCTGGCACACCCACACTCACTCTCTATCTCTCTGTAAATAAAAAAAAAATACACACACACACACACACACACACACACACACACACAGAGGTTTTTAGTGAGATAGAAACCACTATGACAACAGTAGTAAAAAAGGACACTTAGCTGCTGTCAACTTTGGAAAGTATTCCTGTTTACTGTGATAAGTTGGCACTGAGCAAAATCAGTAGCTCTATTTGCCTAGAGATGTTAAAATCTTTTTCCATTTTGAATGGGAAAAGACCGTATTAAATATATCAGGTCTTACCTAAGTGTTTACAGAAACTAATAAAAGTACCCTCTAAATAAAAGAGAGATGAACACATTGTATGAGGCCTTCTGGGACAGAGTCAGGACTTTTCACGATGAGTGGCAGGAAGCCCCTGGAAGGTTTTCTGGCAGCTCTTATACGAGAACAGATTGTGGGGCCTAGCAATGAAGTAAAAGAGTGATCCAAGAGGAGGAGGAAATGGCGATCCCATCAGCCAGAAGAACTGGAGGGGATGAGAAGCGGCCAGTGTGTAGCGGGAACTGGGCAAAGCGGGTGAACAACCGGGCTTCACTGCTGCACTTCCCCAGAGTTCGAGTCTCAAAATGCCAAAGAGCTAGACAATTTCGACAGCATTTTGTCATCACACAGAGTCAGTTTAGGGGAATTGGGAATGGGATAGGGGGAGAGCCCAAACACAATGTGTTCTGTGAGGTTTACAAATCCTCATCAAAAGTGCACAGAAGGGCTGGAGAGATGGCTCAGCGGTTAAGGCACTTGCCTCTTGTGCCTAAGGCCCCAGGTTCAATTCCCCAGTACCCACATAAATCAGACCCACAAGGTGGTGGCCCTGGTACACACACACACACACACTCTCTCTCTCTCTCTGCTTGAAAATGAATATTTTAAAAAATGCACAGAATCTTCAAAAAGTAAAAAAAAAAAGAAAAAGCACACGTGATACAGAGAAAATTCTGCCCCCCCCCATCCTGGTAACAGTGATCAGAGGAGGGGGAGGGCGCACCTCCCATCCAGCAGTCAGGATAGGAAAAAGAGGAAGAACGTGTCCCAAGTCTGAATTAGGACTTTTAAAGGTTTTTGCTGGGGAAGGGGGGGGAGTGGCAAGGCTCCAGCCTGGGAGTGTCTTTGACAATGTGACGTGAGGCACTGTCTGAGGCCACACCCTATCTACCTGTGGGAGGGGTCTTCCTCCAAATCCCTCTAAAATGGTCAGAGCTAAGTGTGCTAACCAGGGTTAAAATTACAGTGTGTGTGTGTGTGTGTGTGTGTGTGTGTGTGTGTGTGTGTGTGTGTGTGTGTGTGTGTGTGTGTTCTAGGACAGCCACACAGAAAATTCTATGCAATGCCAAATCAGTTGCATGGCTTTTTTGTTAGGTGTGAGGTTTCCCCACATCCACTAAATGATACTAAGAATTCATTTAAAGAGATGGGAGCAATTAAAATATCCAATGCTGAATAGACAAAGCAGATGTATATACGTACAATGGAATATTCAGCCTTAAAGAGGAAGGAAATCAAGCTGGGGAGATGCTCAGTGGGTAAAGTGCTTGCTGTGCAAGCACGAGGAAATCTGAATTCATGCCCAATGTAAAATACCAGGTGTGGGGTGCACAGCTGTAATCCCAGCACTGGGGAGGCAGAGAGAGGAGAATCCCTGGGATTTGCTGGCTATCTGGGTTAGCGGAATTCGTGAGTCCCAGGTTCAGTGAGAGACCCTGTCTCAAAAGAGTTAAGGTAGAAGAATAATTGAGGAAAAAGTTGATGTCAACCCCTGGTCTCCATGTGTATGTGCCCACATACCAGTGAATACACATATACACACACGCATACAACATACACAGGCAAAACAAAGTTTCTGGGTCTGGAGGGATGGTCCAGTGGTTAAAAGAACTTGCCACTTAAACATCAGAGCCTAGAAGAGCCTAAGAACAGCTGAGTTTGACCTCCCAGAACCCACATAAAAAGATGAGGGTGAGTCAGGTGGGGGCACACGCCTTTAATCCCAGCACTGGGGAGGTAGAGTTTGAGACCAGCCTGAGACTACACAGTGAATTCCAGGTCAGTCTAGGCTAGAGTAAGACCCTACCTCAAAAAAAGAAAAAAAAAAAAAGTGAGCGTGGCCACACACAACTGCAACTCTAGTCCACTTAGGGGCAGAGAACAGAGAATCACTACGCTCCCCAACTCACTGACTGAACGCAGCAGCTCTAGGTCAAGGTAGAGACCTTGTCTCAAGGAAGTACATGACTGAGCAATAGCAAAGGGTACCTCAAGTTCTCAGGCCTCCACATGTACACACACAGTGTACCTTGGCACACATATCATCCACTACATATCACACATGTGCATATACACAAAAAAATTTCTTCAACAACCCTTTCTCCCAATTCACAAGATAACATGCTTATGATGTGCTTTAGAACTTAAACTTAATGCCACATTAATACAGCCAAATATTACTTAATGCTATTCCAATATTTCTCTTAAGAGGCTGAGGAAGCAAAATTGGAAAATGGCAATGTAAGGTATATTTTAAAAATATCTGTTTGGGACTAGAGAGATTGCTCAGCAGTTAAAGGTGCTTTTTTTTTTTTTTTTTTTTTTTTTTTTTTTTTTTTTTTTTTTTTTTTTTTTTTTTTTTTTTTTTTTTTTTTTTTTTTTTTTTTTTTTTTTTTTTTTTTTTTTTTTTTGAGGTAGGGTCTCTCTCTAGCTCAGGCTGACCTGGAATTCACTATGTAGTCCCAGGCTGGCCTCAAACTCACTGCAATCCTCTTACCTCTGCTTCCTAGGTGCTGGGACTAAAGGTGTGTGCCACCATGCCTAACTAAAGGTGCTTTCTTACAAAGCCTGATGGCCCGAGTTTGATTCCCCAGTGCCCATGTAAAGCCAGATGCATAGGGTAGCTCATGTGTATGGAGTTCCTTTGCAGTGGCTGGAGGCCCTGACAATGCATGCCATTCTCTCTCTCTTCTCTGCTTTCAAATAAAAAAATCTGCTTAACTTTTGAGTGTTCTGACACTTTTTTTCAAGGTAGTGTCTTGCTCTAGCCCAGGCTGACCTGAAATTCACTAGTTTCAGAGTGGCCTTGAACTCACAGTGATTGATCCTCCAAACTCTGCCTGGGATTCAAGGTGTACACCATCATGCTCAGCCAGTCTTTTATTGATTTTTTGTTTGTTTTTGTTTTTTCAAAGTAGGGTCTTGCCCTAGCCCAGGCTGACAGTCTTTTAAGTTCAACTTTTAAACTTTTAAATTCAACCTTGATCAAACTTTTTGGGCATGGATGGAAGAATGCAGCCAGCCTTCTTGCCAGTAGTCCAGTTCCAACAAAGTTCTCTCCCTTTTACAAACTCACAAGCCACACCTTCACAGTCCACAATTCTATTTGCATTTAGAATTTCCAACTTGAAGAGCCCATTAAGCTCTAGTACAGCACTGAAAGGCTTTTCCAGCCCAAAGTACCAAATCCTTCCACATCTCTTCCACAAACAAGTTCCAAAAGACCAAAACCCACACAGTCAGACTCACTGTAACAACAACCCCACTTCTCTGGTACCAAGTTTACTATTGCAATTAATTTTCATTGCTGGGACAAACACCATACCAGAAGCAGGTTATGGAAAAAAAGATTTTTTTTTAGGCTTATAAAAAATCCAGGGAAAGTTCTATCATGGCTGACTCACTCCATAGATCCTAAGCAGAGCGAAACTCCACCAAACAGCTATCAAACACAAACAGCTAGAGCTCCTATTGGCTCTGAACACACCTCAGGGCTGTTGCACAGTGACACTTCCTCCCAGCAGGCCACTGGAGACTTAAGTAGAAGCATAACCTTCAACAATCCCTGAGGCTATATGGGATATACATTAACATTCAAACCAATACACATAGGAATCCATTGAATAGTCAAAGGGATAGAGAACTTAAAAAGACACAGAACAACTTCCTAAGACATTAAATATGTGTGTTTCAATACTGCTTAGTGACCTATTTTACTTGTGTTACTGTAATACTTTTGATTACATCTATAAAAGATTCATAATATTCATGAATTTAAATATTTAAAATGCTTGTTAAATTCACTTCATACTAACATGTTGGTGATTTCTAACACTAATTTTAGGTTTCAGGATGTGATTTCATATTTTTGCCCCATCCTGACACTAAACCAATAAACTAAAAGTTGTAGACTATCAAATAAAATTTTAAATTAAAGTGTTAGGATATCCTTAAATAGCTCTTCAAAGCTTGCTATTCCTCTTTTAGAGTCTCCTCTTGGCAACAGTATCTAACAAGATTAATATTGCTTATACTATTTTTAATTTATAGTCCATTCATAGCAAACATGCTGGCATTTAACTTTGCAAGTGACAAAGCTCCCTTTTTAAAGGAAGTCATGAAACTGTGACTCAATTTATGAAAAGCATTAAGTGAAACACAAAGATAATCTAAAAATGAAAAGACAAGGCACCCTTAAATCATAGAAATTAGGGAACATTTCCCATTATCTTATCAAATCCACACAACAGCTCTTTCCTAAAGAACATAGCTCCCAGACAACTAAAATAACTAGAGCTGCACATCAATGAGGCCAAGGTGGTAGGCCTCAGCCATTTTATTATTGTGATTTTTAGTTGGCTTACAAAGATTTAGGTGGCATTCATTATCATTTGTTTTAGCTGATTCTCATCTGCTCTCCTTTCCCTAAATTCACACCCTGTTCCCTCCCAATGTCTCAGAATTTACAAAGAACTATGAAAAGTAAGCACCCCCCAAAAAATCTGCCAATCAAATGGGTTAACAAAACAGTTCACAAAGAAGCACAAGTGGCTAACACTACTTTAAAAACACCATCCCTGACCATGAGGTTTTGAAATGCAAATTCAAAGTCCTGAGACACCCCCTGAACCCAGTCAGAATGGCTATCACCAAGAAACTGACAACAAGGGCTGGCGAGGACACAAGGAAAAAGGAACTCAGCCATGGTCCTTTGACCACCTCCCTGGCAGGAAATGGTGAAAGAGTACAACAGAGTGAGGCAGTGTGAACCAACAGCAGGACTTTTAAAAACCTTGAAGACCACATGGAATTCAAACTAGAGATGAAATAGACATGGCATACATAAGCCTAGAACAGTTTGCTGAGGAGGTTTGGGTTGGCACATCAGCAAATGCTTTAGACACCAAACAGAGACTAAAAGAAATGGAAAACCCATGAAATTTTCTAAAGTATAAGTCTAAACATGAAAGCAGTATTTTAGGAAACATAAATATGAAAAACTTAAATGAAGACTACATTTATCAAAACAGACAGGCACACTCATTATTGGAGCCCTGTAATTTGCCCACGGGCTAACAGCATTTCTTTTCATTTTCTGCATGTGCATGTGTGTATGCACACATGGAGGACAGGGGCTGATTTTGGATGCCCCCCTCTACAGTTCCCCACTTATTTTTTTAAAATATTTTATTTATTCATTTTCAAGCAGAGAGCTAGAGAGAGAGAGAGAGAGAGAGAGAAAGAGAGTGAGTGCGCGAGCGAGTGCACACACCAGGGCCACCACCTTGTGGGTCTGGCTTATGTGGGTACTGGGGAATTGAACTCAGGGCCTTAAGCACTGGAGACAAGTGCCTTAACTGCTGAGCCATCTCTCCAACCCTCCCCACTTATTCATCAAGACAGGGTCTCTCCTTTGAATCCAGAACTCGCCTATGCAGTTAGGCATATGCTGCCTATGTCTAGCTGCCAACTTGCCCCAGGTGTCCCATCTGTCCTCCTGAGCTGCCTGACATTACATAGGTGCTGGGATTCAAACACGTGTGTTCTTTACCAACTGAGCTATCTCCCTGCCCTTTACATTTTGTATGCTGGCATCTCATGTGTGTGGAGGCCAGAGACTGACATGGGATATCTTTCCTAAGTGCTCTCCACTTTATTGAGACAGGGTCTCTCACTTGAACCCAGAGTGCACCAATTCAGCTAGTCCAGCAAGCCACCTTGCCCTGGAATTCCATCTCCACCTCCAGAGCCTTGGGATTATAGGCAGGCCACCATGTCTGTGCAGCATTTATGTGGGGAAGGAACTCAGGTCTTCACATTTGCTTGGCAAGTACCAGCTAAGTCATCTCCCCAGGCCAGCATGCCTAAGGTTTCTCAGGTTAGCAGTAAGAGTTGTTGTTACTACTATTAGAGATGGGGTTTTGCTATGTTGCCTCCACCAGTCTCAGCCTCCTTAGTAGACAGGACTACTAGGCACACAGTTATTAGTTCAATCATAAACCAGAAACAGTGGCACGTACCTGTAATTGTAGCTAATCTGGAGGTGAAGACAGGATTGTGAATTTGAGGCCAGTATGAGTTACATAGAGAGACCCTATTGATTGGGCTAAAAGAACATGGTTTTTAAAAAAAAAACAAGCATGACCATAATGATCTACACGCTCAATTACAAAGGGGCAAATTGACCCAAACACTCAAATCAGGAGGGAAGGTATTATACTAGCTACTTGTGTTGCTGTGACCAATATGACAGAGGCAACATAAGGGAGGAGAGGTCAACTTTGGCTCATGGCTTCAATTTTAGCCCAGCATTACAGGGAAGGCATGGGAGTTCAGGGTGGCAGAAGTGTGTGGCTAGGCTATAACCTACAAAGGCTTGCCCTCCAGTAACCCACCTGTCACTCATGCTCTTCAACTCAAAGGTTCCACAAACCTTCCAAAACAGAATCACTTGCTGGGGACCAAATATTTAAGCACATGTACCTGTAAGGAAAATTTCTCCATAGGCTCATGACCGTAATGCAAAGTGCATTCACTCCAACTTTAAAGGTGCCTATAACTTAATAGGTTTAGTACTGTTCAAAAGTCCAAAATCCAAACTATTTTCTTAGTGGCTGGGGATATATCTCAGTTGTTAATGCATGTGCCTTGTATACATGAGGTATAATTCCTAGCATCACAAAAACAAATAGAAAACCACATCGAAAACAACAAAAAAACCATCACAAAGTCTCATCTGAAATTCAAGGCAAACTCTTAGCTGTGATTCCCTTTAAAATCAAAAGTTACATGTCTTGAATGTACAATGGTATGGTCTGAACATTCTCATTCCAAAAGGGAAGAACAGGAAGAGTGCAAGGAAACAAAGCAAAAACAAAACCAGCAGAACAAAACATACCCTGTTGCTCTGCATGCAGCACTCAGGGCATATGGTGAGACAGGACGGCTCTCCATACACACACTGTGACTGAAGTCTGAAGCTGGAGTTTCCAAAGTTCCTCAATGGCAAGCTGCTTTGTCATTTGCTTGACAGGTGGCAGGTATAAAGCCCTCAGCACAAAGTGCCTTTTATGTCTGGCTTACTTTTTGTTCTGATTCTTTCCTGCTGCCACAGCTCCCTGTGCCCATTTAAACCCTGTATTCAGGGCCTACTGGAAAGAAGAGCTCCTGGCCCAGCCTTGAAGAAGACTCACCCTAGATCATTGGAAGATTTCCTGAGTCTGCTTTGGGGGCAGACTAGCTGTTCTTGCCTCCAAGACTCACTCTTCTTGACTGGTCTCCCAAGGCCTGCCAACACTGAGCTTTGACGCTCAGAGACCTCTTTGAGTGGCTATCCTGAAGCCTGTCAAGAGTTCTAGCCTGCTCAAAAGCCACAGACTGTGATTAGAAAAACTTCAGTGCCAGGAATGGGATACCTTCCAGTGAGTTGGTGGTCAGAGAGGTTTCTGACATCCCCAAAACATTATAGTCTATTGCCAATTGTCACGGTTTGATCCAGATATCCTGCACAAACAATTGTGTTCTGAATGCTCGATCCCCAGCTGATGGCTGTTTGGGCATTAGAACCTTGTTGGAGCTGTGTGGTTGGGGGCGGACTTATGGGTGTTATAAGCCAGCTTCCCCTTGCCAGTGTTTGGCACACCTTCCTGCCACTGTTTGCAGTGCCGTGGTGGAGGTGATGCCCACCCTCTGCTCATGCCATCGTTTTCCCTGCCATGATGGAGTCTCCCCTTGAGCCTGTAAGCCAAATAAACCCATTCCTCCACAAGCAGCTTTGGCTGGGTTCTTGTTGTAGCAACAAGAAAAGTTAACTATAACACTAAGGCTCTTGGTTGCCCACCAGAACTACATGGTAAGAACCTACTGCTGAAGATCCCACATGCCTGGATTGCAGATCCCTGTAAAATCAATCTGGAAGCATCTTCCCTGTTTACTAGCTGTCAGGATGTGGTAAAGACCTATGTGGTCTGTTGGGAGAGATCATCATCAATGGTTTTAATCATCAATGGACTCTAAAAGCTTTATAGCTGGACAGACTGGCCAAATGTACCTACTGGTACAATGGTGGCATGTCTGTTATGGAGGAAACTGCTCTCTGATTAGACTTGAGGCCTACTCCATGGGAGGGAATTCATGCCTGGTACTGAAAACCTAATCAAAAGCCTATAGCTGGGGAAATTACAAGCCCTAAGGGGGAAAACTACTACTTGTTGCCTGGCTAAATGGATATATTATGACTACCAAATGGCCCTCTAAATACTTATGTTTATGCATATATATAACTTTTTATTGATAGCTTCCATAATTATAGACGATAAACCATTAATGAATCCCTCCCCCTCCCACATATTTCTTCTCCCTCTCACTTAAGTCTCTGTTTTGTTTCAGTGTCATCTTCTTTTCTTCCCACTATGTGTAGATATTATCAGGCACTGCAAAGCCATGAATATCAAGGCCCCTTTGTGTCTGAAAGTTTGCATTGCATGCAGTCCTAACCTTCCTTTGGCTCTTACAATCTTTCAGCCACCTCTTCCTATGCTCATACATTAATGCTACTCTCACTTTTCGTTAGAGGAGCTTCTCTTTCAGATGGCAATGACCACTGGGATGACTGAAAACTCAGGAAAGGCTGAGAAGAAATGATAGTGGAGTATTCAGCACTAAATGAGACATCTCTATCACACCCTCCAAGGCTCAGGGTTCATTGCAGAAGAAGTGGCAAAAAGAATGTTAAGAGTCGGTGGAGCCGGTGTGGTGGCGCACGCCTTTAATCCCAGCACTCAGGAGGCAGAGGTAGGAGGATTGCCGTGAGTTCGAGGCCAGCCTGAGACTACATAGTGAATTCCAGGTCAGCCTGGACTAGAGCGAGACCCTACCTCGAAAAACCAAAAAAAAAAAAAAGAGCCGGTGGAACATATGTCTGGAGTTCATATGCACTGGCTAGAGGCCCTGGTGTACCCATTCTCTTTCTTTTTTTTTTTCTTTTGGCTTCTTTCTCTCTCAAATAATATATATATATAAAATGTAAGAGCCAAAGTAAGGGGAGGAATACTGTCTTTCAGACACAATGTGGCCTTGATATTCATGACCTCACAGTGGTTGATGACCTACACAAGACCTGTATAATAGGAAGAAAAAATGATGACATCAAAATAGGAGAGCTGGGCATGGTGGCGCACGCCTTTAATCCCAGCACTTAGGAGGCAGAGGTAGGAGGATTGCCGTGAGTTCAAGGCCACCCTGAGACTACATAGTGAATTCCAGGTCAGCCTGGGCTAGAGTGAGACCCTACCTCGAAAACAAAAAAACAACAACAAAAAAAAAGAGAGAGAGAGAGAGAGAGACTAATTGGAATAAAGAAGGGATTAAATGGAGAAGGATTTGGAAGGAGGAAAAAGAAAGTGGGAGAGGACTGTGATCACGTTGTCTATAAAAGTATAAAAGTTGTCAATAAAAATCTTAGCTGGGCATGGTGGTGCACATCTTTAATCCCAGCACTTGGAACCAGAGGTAGGAGAATTGTCATGAGTTTGAGGCTATCCTGAGACTACATAGTGAATTCCAGATCAGACTGGGCTAGAGACTTTACCCCGAAAAAAAAAAAAAAACAATTAATAAAAGGCCAAGAAGATGGCTCAGCTATAAAGGCACCTGTTTGCAAAGCCTGCTTGTCTAGGTTCAATTCCCCAGTACCCACATAAAGCCAGACGTACACAGTGGAGCATGCATCTAGAGTTCATGTGGTGTAGCAAGAGACCCTGCGTGCCCATGTTTGCTTGTGCTCTCTGTCTGCCTATCTCTCTCTCTGCCTCTATCTGTCTGCATAGAGAGAGAGAGAGAGAGAGAGAGAGAGAGAGAGAGAGAGAGAGAGAGAGAGAGAGAGAATATGAGAATGAGAATGAAAGGGCACACAGGGGCCTTTAGCCACTGTAAATGAACTCCAGATACACACGACACTGTGCATCTGGGTACTGGGGAATCGAACCTGGGTCGTTAAGCTTTTCAGGCAAGCACCTTAACTGCTGAGCTATCTCTCCAACCCCTCTATGCATTTTTTATGTTATGCAGGGCATAAAAACAATTCAGATAAAGAAAAATATATAACCAAGGTAGAAAAGACTGAGAACTTGTATTCTAGAGTTGACTATTTCTAATATTAGTGTCAGAACCTTCTTTCACAGAAAGTTATGCACTGCAGTTGAAAGAACACAGGAAGGGGGGTTACGTGGGAGGGTTAGAGCTGAATGAAGTAATTCAAGCTGCCTGTGTGCCACATTCAAGTACATCTATGTTCTACCTGCATTAATATTTTCTCGTAGTTACTTCTATCTAGCTTAATTCTCAGTAATAAGACTAATAAAAGGACATTTTAAAATACATTTAAATAAAAACATTTTCCATAATGTTGATGGCATATAGTTTTAAATTAAAATTTACATATTTTAGAGACTGAGAGTGGGTGGGGAGGAAATTATCATGGTTTATTGTCTACAATTATGCAAGCTGTCAATAAAAAATTAAAAAAATATATTCTGAGTAAAAGCAAAAAAAATGCAACTATTTTATTTTGTTAATATCTATTTTTCCCATTGCTACCCTTAGTCTTTGAGTTTCCCATTTCTACTACCTCAGTGGTAAATGTACATCTTCCTAGAAATGTGATTAGAAGGTTACTAAAGAACTACAACCCTAAGCCAAATTCTTGCCTGCTCAGATTTCTCAGTTATTAGCATCATTTGGAAGAATACTGTACATTAGATATAAGCTAACCTATTAAGCTATCCAACATGTGAAAGGTAGAGGGAGAAATTAACTTTAATTTTGAGGAATTTATGACAAAAATATGTGCCCAACTTGGCTACAGAAAGCATTTTTTCTTAATGTGTATGTTTAGAGTTGGGGAGGTGGCTCAGTGGTCATAGGCACTTGCTTGCAAAAGCCTGTCAGAAAAAAAAAAAGCCTGTCAGCCTGGGTTGGCCCAAGTTTAATTCTCCAGGACCCACATAAAGCCAGCTACACAAAGTATGCATGTGTCTGGAGTTTGTTTGCAGTGGCTGGAGGCCCTGGTGCGCCCATAGTCTCATTTGTATTGTCCCTCTCTCTCTTCTCATTAATAAATACATAAATAGGGATAGAGAGATTGCTCAGTGGTTAAGGCACTTGCCTGCAAAACCTAACAACCTGAGTTTGATTCCCCAGTACCCATGTAAAGCCAGATGACAAAGTGGCACATGCATCTGGGATTTGCTTGCAGTGGCAGGAGGCCCTGGTGTGCCCATTTATTCATTCATTCATTCTCTCTCTCTCTCCCTCCTTGCAAGTAAATAAAAAATAAAAATTTTAAGCTAAAATAAGAATGTGTATGTTTAAAGTGCTGGGAGCTAGGCATGATGGTGCACACCTTTAATTCCAGCACTCAGGAGGCAGAAGTAGGAGGATCACTGTGAATTCAAGACTAACCTGGGCTACAGAGTGAGATCCAGGTCAGCCTGAGCTACAGTGAGACCCAACATGTGATGGTTAAGTTTTGTTGTCAACTTGACCTGTTTAGTAATCTTGGGTGCCCCCCACCTTTTGCTGGTATGTGTACATGGTGTAGGCAATGGCTTTTCTCTCTGTGTTTGGACCTGTGAAAGGGGGCTAGCCTCTTTCACCATTATGGAACTTTCCCTGGATCTGTAGTTTCAATAAATCCCTTCCTCCCATAACTGTGCCTGGTTTGAAGGAGGTTCATCCCAGAGGCATGCAGGAGGCAGAGGTAGGAGGATCACTGTGAATTCAAGACTAGCCTGTGCTCCAGAGTGAGATCCAGGTCAGCCTGAGCTACAGTGAGACCCCACCTCAACATGTATACATATAAAGTGGTAGGACAGTACAATGTGGTGAAAAGAAAAAGGCTTAGAGACACATAGGCATGACTTTGAATTCCACATCTGCCACTGAAATAACTGCCTTATCTCCAGGCAATTCACTCTGCTAATCTCTAAAATCGTGTAATGGTTATCTGTCTTGGTTATTGTTTAAATTAAACCAGTACTTGTTAAATGCCTGGTTTGACTGTTACTGTCTCTGCTCATCACCAGGCTTAACAATGGTAGCTGGTATTATTAGTGTAAGTTGATGATGTTTTCTATGTAAAATAATTTCTTTCAACATGGTAAAACCAAGAAATGCTTGATTCTTTAGAGTTTACCAGCTAATAAATGCTACAATGATGAGCTAGGGAGATTGCTCAGTGATTAAAGGCACTTGTTTGCAAAGCCTGCTGGCCCAGGTGTGATTCCCCAATACCAACATAAAACCAGATGCACTGGGTGGTGCATGCAACTGAAGTTTGTTTGCAGCAGTAAGAGGCCCTGATGTACCCAATCTGTCTCTCTTTCTCTTTATTCCCTTGCAAATAATAAAAAAAAAGAAATGTTACAATATGCTATACTTAAATTCATTTTTCTATTCCTAAACAAAATGTTTAGTACAGAAAATATAAACAATAACAACAATTAAACGAAATGTGTATTGTTTGGGACTTTTCTTTTTTGTGTGTTTGTGACAAGATCTCACTATGCAGCTTCCTATGTTAGTCTCCCAAGTGCTGGGAATCTAGGTGTGCACCAACACACCCAGTGTACACACATGCATTTTTATAGAGGTTTTGTCTTTATTGAGTTCAGTCAGTTTCAATCTGGCAGATCTCTGGGGAGGCCAAAGTAGCAGTTTAAGTACACCAGGGCTGGAGCACTAATCAAGAAAAGTTCCAAGTGAGAAATCCTAAGAAACCATGATCACATCATGTTGACATTGAAAGCAGACATGTCTCAAAGCATCAAGAAGACACGACAAATAAGGACCACAGTCTACACAGTATTTACAATGTAAGAAACTGGAAGGAAACACATTGACATATGTATCCTTGTATTAAGTTCTAAGATAAGGTAAAAATTGTGGCAAAAGAATTGAGAAGATGTTTAAGGGACGTATAAAGTCTTTCTGAAAATGCTGGAATACTGGGGTATAGAGCAGAAAGCAGAAAAACATGCCTTACCCAGCCCATTTTCATATTATAGAAAATACATCTATGTTTCTGTTAGCTGAGTTGCTAAAAGCCCTATGTAAATAATTAGGAGGATGAAATAATAAGAAGCTTTTAAAAGTGTTTTTGAGATAAGGGTCTTGTTATGTTCCTCAAGCTGGCCTCCAACACCTGAACTAAAGCCCTCCTCCCTCAACCTCTCGAGTTGCTGGGATTGTGTGTGACAGCAGACCTCACTTTAAATCTTTAGTACAGAAACTATTTTTATCTACAAGAAGTATCTTGAGCTATTGAGTTCAATAAAAGGAGGCAGCCAAAAGTCACCTTTGCAAGAACATTCCATGAGTAACAAGAACTAAGATTTAATAAAGTTTAACCCTAAGAGTTAATAAAATTTAACCTTCATTTAGCAGGTCTCTCATATTTGTATTCTTGCTGAGTTGATGTTTGGAGATGATGTTTGATAAAATGGGCTTCTCCCTTCAATTGTTACAGGTCCATTTTTGAAAATTTCCTTAGGATCTTACTTGAAAGGTAGGGATAGCTTTCAATCTGCTATCTGTGGCTAGTGTAGGGACATTCAGCAGTCTAAATCTGCCTAACCCATGGCCACTGTAAGAAGATCTGGAACAATTATTTAATGAAAATACTTATCTGAACTTAATATTTAAGTATAGGAATGAATGTAGCATACATATCTGATTAAGTAAATGTCTACTATATTAGTCCTATAAAATAATTGGGATTTTTTGTGTTGTTATTTGGCTGGTTCCCCCCCCCCCCATAGTTTTGCTATATAATAGCACTGGCTGTCCTCAAACTCATAATCCTTCTGCCTCAGCCTCCAGAGTGCCAGGGATTATAGGCTTTTGCCACCACACTCAGGAAAAAATAAAGGGTTTAATAACACCCATATCAGTCTGTCATGGTTTGATCCAGGTGTCCCCCACAAACAAATGAATGTGTTCTCAGTGATCAATGCTCAGCTGATGGCAGTTTGGAAATTAAAACCTCGCAAGAGCTGTGTTGTCAGGGGCGGGCTTATGGGGTTATAAACCAGCTTCCCCTTGCCAGTATTTGGCACACCTTCCTGCCGCTGTTTCCAGTGCTGTGGCGGAGGTGATGTCCATCCCTCTGCTCATGCCATCGTTTTCCCTGCCAGGATAGTCTCCCCTTGAGACCGTAAGCCTAATAAACCCATTCGCCGCTTTTGCTTGGGTTCTTTTGGCGCAGCAACTAGAAAACTGACTGCAACACAGTCATTGGCTACATTGACTGGGACTTAACACAACCATGTGACTAGGAACACATGGAAGTTTGAACGCTGTCATCAGCCTTGGGGACACTCCATCACAGATAGATGAAGTTGACGATACTTCAATACATGGCCTCACAGTCTACCTTCCTTCCTCACCTCCTGCCTCAGTAGCACAAACCCAATTTGCTTAATTGCTGGTGATCTTTTTTTTCTTTAACCCTTCTCTCAAGAATCTGCTGGGTCTCCTCAGGCAATTTATTATTCTTTCTGTGATCCAAACCTGTTTCTTTTTCTTAAAGAACCACTACTCACGACATAAGAAATAGAAAGCATTGCTATTTCTAAGTACTAATGACGCCATACTGCCCCATGCAGTCCTCGGTCACCCTGTAAAGTAGGTACTGTTATTCCCTTGGTTTCATCAATCAAGAAAATCTGTTGAGGGCTGGAGAGATGGCTTAGTGGTTAAGGCACTTGGCTCCAGTGCCTGAGGCCCCCGGTTCAATTCCCCAGTACCCACGTAAGTCAGACCCACAAGGTGGTGGCCCTGGTGTTCTCTCTCTCTCCTTGAAAATGAATGTTTTTTTAAAAAAAGGCTGTTGAGGGCTGGAGAGATGGCTCAGCGGTTAAGGCACTTGCCTCCAGTGCTAAGGCCCCCGGTTCAATTCCCTAGGACCCACATAAGCCAGACCCACAAGGTGGTGACCCTGGTGTGCGCTCTCTCTCTCTCTCTCTCTCTCTCTCTCTCTCTCTCTCTCTCTCTCTCTCTGTATCTATCTCTCTGCTTGAAAATGAATAAATAAAATACTTTTTAAAAAAAAAAGTCTGTTGAAAGTCACTCAGAGCCGGGCGTGGTGGCGCATGCCTTTAATCCCAGCACTCGGGAGGCAGAAGTAGGAGGATCGCCATGAGCTCAAGGCCAGCCTGAGACTACATAGTGAATTCCAGGTCAGCCTGGGCTAGAGGGAGACCCTACCTCGAAAAACAAAATCAAAAACAAACAAACAAACAAACAAAAAACCCCAAAAAGGTCAGGTCCTGATTATTACAAATTATCACTACTACTAATTAATAATAACCAGTAGGTCTGGGATTCTCCAAAGCCATTTTGCTGCCTTGGTGGGGAGCTTGAAACTTAATAGGTTTGAAGCATTAGGAACAGAAGTGTAACACCCGGTGTGAAGACTGCTGAGGTCAAAGGCAAAGAGCATGGCTACTCACTAAACTGTTCGCTGTGTTACTGAGGACCTGGACACAAATGACGGGACAAAGTCTCTTTCAAGTCGCTTATAATCAGCGTCCCAGGCAGAGACAAGTAAGCAGATGATTTCAGTCCAGCATGTGGTAATGCTACTTTTGTGAATAGGTTGCTGAGAAAACAGAGTGGAGATGAAGAAAACAAGATAGATTTGATAGAAATGAGTTTCTCCTTTTCCTTTTGAAGCATAAGTTAAGCAGGCTTCTGCCATACTGACATTTTAGTATCTAGCATGGCAAGATTTAACATCCTAACATGATGTATTTGTACGAAAATGTCCTAACACAACCCAGAAACATGTACAATAGACATAAATGAAATTATATATTTTTTAAAATTAAATTAAAATTTATCTTTGCATTCATATTTCTACTTTATCTCAAATTATTCACTTTTCTAGTTCAAATAAATATCTTTTAAAAACACCTTTTTAGAACTGGGGAGATGGCTCAGCAGTTAAAGGGGTGTGTTTGCAAAGCCTGTTAGGCCTTGCTCAATTTCCCAGTACCCACATAAAGACAGATGCACAATGTGGCACATGTATCTGGAGTTCATTTGCAGTGGCAACATTTTAGAGGTCTGCTTTCTAAGTATGAACAGTTTATATACTACGTATTTTTTCTCCACACAGATACAGAGGGGGAAAAAAAGCTAGTAATAGTGTAACTGACCAGTATTTAAAGTGCTGTGATAAAATCACAAATAAGTTAACATTTTATTCGTTTATTAGTTGATTGTGGGAAATTTTGGTTTTGTAAAATTCTTTTTATTTGCAAGAAGAGACTGAGAATTGGTACACCAGGGCATTCTGCCGATTCAAATGAACTCCACATCCATATACCACTTTGTGAGTCTAACTTTACATGGGCATTCAATCAGAGCTGTCAGGCTTTGCAAGCAAGTATCTTTAGCCACTGAGTCATCTCTCCAGCTCCAGGGATTTTTTTTTTTTTTTTAACTCAAGAGGCTTATACTCATTTCAAGTAAATGTTTGGGTGAGGAGAGACCCTGCCCTAAAATATTTTCTTAGGTTCAATTAAAAAAAATTGTTACTTATTTGGGGGGGGAGGAGAGAGAGAGAGGAGAGAGAGAGGAGAGGAGAGAGAAGAGAGAGAAGAGAGAGAAGAGAGAGAGGGAGAGAGGGAGAGAGGGAGAGAGGGAGAGAGGGAGAGAGGGAGAGAGGGAGAGAGAGAGAGAGAGAGAGAGAGAGAGAGAGAGAGAGAGAGAGAGGGCGAGAGGGCGAGAGAGAGCGAGCGAGCATGGGCAAACCAGGGCTTCCAGCCACTGCAAACGAACTCTAGATGCACACGCCACTTGTGCATCTGGCTTATGTGGGTACTGGGGAATTGAGCCTGGGTCCTTAGGCTCTGGAGGCAAGCTCCTTAACCACTGGAGCCATCTCTCCAGCCTGGTGAAATTTCTTTTTTCAACAATTTCCTATATAGATTTTTCTTCCAAGTTAACCTTATAGTAAAGACAATTTAAATATCATATATGAGAAACAGTTGTGCACTTGCCAAACAAGTTTGTTCAAGAAGATCTTTCTGGGCTGTTATGGAAAGCAACAAGTTAAAAAACCTTATTAAATTCAAGTTAGATTATTTTTGTCATATCTTCCTTGTTCAAAGCAAATATTATGGGGGAAAATAAATTATGACTAATAATGTCACTTTAAAATGAAGTTGGGCCGGGTGTGGTGGTGCATGCTTTTAATCCCAGCACTTGAAAGGCAGAGGTAGGAGAATCGCTGTGAGTTCAAGAGCAGCCTGAGACTCCAGTGAATTCCAGGTCAGCCTGAGCTAGAGTGAGACCCTATCTCGAAACCCCCCCCCAAAAAAAAATAATAAAATAAAAATGAAGTTGGGTATTATCAAAATTTGTATGGCTTTTAATGATTTTAATTACTCTGTTTTAGCCTGAAGAAAACAAATTTCCCTAAATATGATACAACTAGTAAAGGTGAAATAACAAACTGAGGTGGTAGAGAAAGAAAATTTTAAATGAAGAGGGGTGAGAAATGAGATGCAGATGGACTTCACAGAAGTTTAAAGGAGCTGGGCAAGGGGCGCACGCCTTTAGTCTCCAGCACTTGGGAGGCAGAGGTAGGAAGATGGCCATGAGTTCCAGGCCAGCCTGAGAGCGAAGCTACATAGTGAAGTCCAGGTCAGCCTGGGCTAGAGTGAGACCCTACCTCAAAAAAGTCTAAAGGAATTAAAATCTAAGCAATAAGAAAGCAGCTTCAAAGACACCAAGGTCTAGGCCAGTCAGAGAATCAGGCTCAAGTTCAAGGTAGGTTCAACTTGCTTTCACAGCTCATTTCCCAGAATATTCACCAAAGTGAAAAGTCACTCAATACATAAAACCTTCTTTCTTTGTTATGTTCTCTGAATAAATTTTCTCACTAGAAGAAAAAATAATAAATGAAAGGAACATATTTAATAGTCCATATCTCAAAGTTATTAAAATTTCTGTAAAGCTTGGCAAGAGAGAAAGAGAGAGAGAGAAATACCAGAAGGCAGAATGAAAATGTGTAACTTGCTAAAATCATAAAATCATGGGCTGGAGCCATGGCTCAGTGTTTAAAGCACTTGTCTGAGGAAACTGACGACTGGAGTTCAATCCCCCAGGACCCAAGTGAAGCCAGATGCATGGGGTGGTACACGCATCTGGAGTTTGTTTGCAGCAGCTAGAGGCCCTGGGCATTCTTTCTCTCTCTCTCCCTCTCTCTCTCTCCTTGCAAATAAATACAAATATTTAAAAATATTTTAAAATCATAATCATAGATCATGGGTGTAAAAAGAATTCTGAGTCTCCCTTAGGCTTTATTCACATACTAGAGAAGTTGTTGAAAACTTATAAATTTTAAAAATAAGGGGATTCAAACCATGACTATATTTAATGGCATAATATTAACTACGATTTTAATTGCGTGTTTAAAAATTCAAAACCACAATTCCCCTAGAGAGCTTAACTGTTACTGTTTTTTTTTTTTTTATTAAATGATGCTGTGCTAGTCCCCTAAGGACCACCTATTGTACTTCTGCTTTACATTAGAGAATTTAGACCATTCACTACTAACTTACTGTGCAAGGGTAAACTGCGAAAATTCTAAGTAACCTCAGGAGTCAAGTACAATGTCCACAGTACGAAGCTACTGAACCATGCTCCCTTTTAATGTATGAACTGCCAGGTGTAAAGTGGGGCTGGAGGCTTGTCCAGCGAAAATCTAAACCCTAGGTAAAAAGTGAATTCTAAATTCTGCAGAAAACGGCTTCCAAAACTCTTCTACATTACCGCGGATTCAATTTCACCTGTTGATAATGAGCACAGAGAACTCTTTGTGGGGAAAAACAAAGCAGTGCGTGAAAAAAGTAAGAGAAGTTATCAGTTTCACAGGCAGTGAAACAACTGTCTGAAAAACAAAACACCCCCCCCCCCCTTTTCCTTTTGTCTCTAGGAAGGCATTTTGAACTCCCGGAACCTACAGGTCCCCAGAGCTTGGGCTCGGGGCTCACCTGGCTCTCTGGAGTCCTGGACCACAGCTTTGCTCTCCGGGGGGCCGGGCTCCTGGGGGCCCGAGGCCGACCCCTCCTCCGGGTCTTCCACCCTGGTCACAGTGAAGTGCGGCATGCTCTAGCCTTCAAGGGCTCCAGCGTGTCCCTGCCTCGGGAGAGAGCCTAGCTCTGGGCTTCCTCTCGCCTAAGGAGACAGCCCATGGGAAGTACCTGCTCACGTGATCGCAGCCAAGACACGCCTTCCAGTGTTTATCATGCACTTAACAGGATTATGCACTCCACCCACCCCCTGCAGAACCCCAAGAATTGTCTGGGCTGCCTGGAACCTGGGCCGCATCCATCAACTGCTGTCCACCTGCGCCGCCTGCATGTTTCCTCAGTTACTTCCACCCCTCTGGCGCCTAAGGATCATCTCAGCCTCAGAGATGATCCTTAGGTGCCAGAGGGGTGGAAGCAACTCACTGCACACCAGAAAGATTAGCAAACAGCTTGTTTTACAAACCACCCTTTAAAGACTGGCACTATGTCAACTTAGAAAATAAGATATACTATTAGTCTTCTGTCATTGCTTCATTTCACGGGATATGGACAAAAAAAGTCCTTCAAACCATTGAAAGCTTTTTATTAGCCTTCAGGTAGAAACATCGATTTAGCAGCTATTTAATGACACCTACATATTTTATATAAACACACTGAGACATCCAGGAAGAGAAACTAAATTTGTCAAAAGTACAAGTTTGTTTAAAAGAGCAAATTATTTTTAAAGAGTTCAGAGATTGTGGTGTGTATAGGAAGCTTCAACATTGTGCTTAAAGAAAAAGAATACAAAGAAATCCTCCTGATTAGGAGGTGTATAATTCCTTCGGCACACATTTAAGATATTTAACTTGGTATCACCAGCTAACAGTACCAAGTTCTCAGGTGATTAAAGTGTGACGCCTTTCTCAGCCACCTGTGTGTTAATTTCCATGTTGATGACATAACATAAAAGCTTTGCTATTAGAGATGTCTTCCACATGCTGAGTAAGGCTGTGCAGTTTAACAGAACAGTAGTTTGTGCTCTTCAGTCAGATCTGTCACTTAGAACTTCAATAGCTGTAAAGACCTACTCTGGAACTCTGCATTACACTGGAAACTGAATGTCGAGCTCTCTCTTACTCACTGCAGACATTTAGCTACAGAGATGTCAAAAAAGTCAGTGTCTGTAAATGGTGAAGTCCAACTTTAAAACATCCAGTGCCCTTGTGGAGCAGACTGTATTCAAAAGAAAATTCAAGCCGGGCGTGGTGGCGCACGCCTTTAATTCCAGCACTCGGGAGGCAGAGGTAGGAGGATTGCCACCCCGAGACTGCATACTACATACTACAGCCTGGACTAGAGAGAGACCCTACCTCGAAAAACCAAAAAAAACCAAACAAAAAAAAAAAGCTCATATACCCTTGCCTCAATTGTATTTCATGTATTCTTCAAAGCACTGGTTTGTATGTTTGGCTGCACATTGCATTGTAGTCACCTAGGGACCTTTGAAAACTACTGATGCTGGGCTGGAGAGATGGCTCAGTGGTAAAAGGCATTTTTTTTTTGCAAAGTGTGATGGCCAAGTTTTGATTCTCCAGTACTCACGTAAAGCCAGATGCACAAAGTGGCACACGTGTCTGGAATTCGTTTGCAATGGCGTGTCTATCTCTCTCTGCCTCTTTCCCAAATAAATAAAATTTTAAAAATTACTGACGTCTAGGTCCCATTTCAGACACTTTAATATGACTGCTTGGGAAGAGCCTAGACTGGTTAAAAATTTTTATTTTCTTGTTGTGTGTGTCAGAGAGAGAGAGAGAGAGAGAGAGAGAGAGAGAGAGAGAGAGAGAGAGAGAGAGAGAGAACGAGAACGAACACATGGGCACATATGGGAGTGCCAAGAACTCCTGCCACTGCAAATGAATGCCAGTTAGGTTCACTTGAGTGGTTGGAGAATTGAATCCTGGCTGGCAGGCCTTGCAAGCAAAGCACCTTTAACTGAGTCCTAGTCCCAGGCCCAAGACTTTCAAAAGCCCTTTCAGAAGGTTCTAATGTACAATCAAGGTTGAGACCTACTACAGGAAAGAGAAAATATTCCCTGAGAAGTCTTTGTTACTGTGTTTGAAAAAAATTAAATCAGGAATGAGTAGTAGTACTTTGCTGATTTCTCCATAGTTATCTACTCTTATTTGAAGAAACAAGAGCACTATCAAAATGTCAAATATTTCACTATTATATTCAGGGTTCAAAGTTTGTTAATACTTTTTAGTCCATGACATATTTCCAATTGGATCTTGCCTTTCACATTTATTTTATCAATAAAGTTGAACTGTGGAGAATTTTCTATAGCTCATCAACAGAAACTATGATGTTTACAAACATGTGTATAGCGTGTATATAAATCTAGGTACAAATGTTCTCCTATCACTCCTCCCCTCTAAGAATCTACCAAACTAGGAATGTGACACATTCCTGTTAATCTGTGATAGGAATAACTTATTTACCACATGATGCTCTGGTACCACAGAGGTCAGCAGTTTTATAATAGTTTTCTCCTAGGGTGAACTGCAGATAAAAGTTCTAGCCAACTGGAGGCAAAGTTAAAAGTAATCCAGAAAAAACTGAATACGTGAGTGATGTTATTGCTAAAGAAAATGTAAGAAGTACTTAACATGCACGGCACTGTCACACCGAGATTCCACTGCACCCCACCATGACAGCTCAGGGTTACTAAGGTGGATACGGAATGTGGCAAGAATGAAAAAGGAACTCTGATGCGTTGTTACTGGGGCTGCGGATTGGGATTACTATGAAAAAGAGCCTGGCACTTTCCTCTATCACTCAGCAATCCCATTCCCATGTGTTTGCTGCAAAAATGAAAGTAAGTTCCCACAAAAGGACTTCCACAAAAATATGTCACTATATTCATAACATCCTCAAACTAGAAATAGTCTAGCTATGCACCCACAAGAGAATAAAATAAGAGTGTCATATAAAGCCATGTTACAATGAAAGCTATATTTTGTATAATAAATATATGCTAACACATTTTTAAAATCAGTTGTCACTAGGGGATTGGAGATGGAGATTAAGTGAGACCAGTCTTGGCAAAACTTCCTGGAATGATAATACTGTACATCTTGACAGGGCGTAGGGTTCCACAGGTGCATGCATTTGTCAAACTCAACCAATGTTCACTTGTTTGCATTTCATTAAATGAAAAGATTATCTCAAAAGAAAAACAAAATTTCAAACATAAGTTCCAATTAATAATATGTTAAAGTATTTGGAGGAAGTGAGCTGCTTATCTCAATTTACCTTAAGCTGTTTATAACAGGATAGAGACATGAGCAGATCTGTGAAAAAAATAAGTATAATAAAATGCTAATGATAGAAGCTGCATGGTAGGGTTCACTAAAAACTTTGTGTGTTTGGGGTTGGGGATTCAGCTCAGTGGATGAGCGCTTGCCTAGCAAGCACAAGGCCCTGAGTTCGGTCCTCAGCACCGCAAAAAAAAAAAAAAAAAAAAAAAAAAAAAGGGTGTTTGAAAATTGTCATAAGGAAAATGTTGAAAAAAAACCCCACAAACTGGTGCCAGGCTGGCCTTGATCTCACAACAATCCCCTTACTACGTCAACCACGCCCAGCCAATTTTGTTTTGTGTTGTTTTAAATAAATCTAAACCATATATTTATCCTATAACCTAACACATTCTTTTGTATTTTTAAACCAAGAGTAATAAAAGATAAATCTACCAAAACATTCAAATAACTATATATCAGCATTATTCATCATGGCCCAAACAGGAAAAGTCCAGGTATCTACCAATAGGCTAAACAACCTTTTGCTGTCAGCATTCTAGTTGCTGCGCAGAAAGAACCCAAGCAAAGGCAGCTTGTGGAGGAATGGGTTTATTTGGCTTACAGACTCGAGGGGAGACTCTATCCTGGCAGGGAAAATGATGGCATGAGCAGAGGGGTGGACATCACCTCCGTCACAGCACTGGAAACAGTGGCAGGAAGGTGTGCCAAATACTGGCGGGGGGGGGGGAGCTGGCTTATAACCCCCATAAGCCCACCCCCAACAACACAGCTTCATTGAGGTTGTAAAATTCAAACTGCCATCAGCTGAGGATCGATCTATCAGAACACATTCATCTGTTTGAGGGGGACACCTGGATCAAACCATGACACAACCTGTAGTCAGACAATGGTCTGTTATTCAGAAATGAACAGGACTAAACTGCCAATACATTCAATAGACCACACGAATCTCAAGGCACTATGCACGGGGTTGGGAAGATGGCTCAGTGGTTAAAAACACTTGCTTGCAAAGCCAGCAGGCCCAGGTTCAATTCCCAAGCTGTCCACCTAAGCCAGATGTAAAAAAGTGGTGTAAGCATTTGGCATTTGTTTGCAGAGGCATGAAGCTCTGTTGTACCCATAGACATACACACATATGCAAATAAATTAAAAAGCATTATGCATTATAAATTATACAAACACAAGTGATGACATACTGATACAGTGCCTATTACTGAGAAATAGGGAGCTGTGGAGATGGCACAGAAGCTAAAGTGCCTGCCACACACATAAACTTGAGAACCTGAGTGCAGATTCCCAGCACCCATGTAAAATGCTGGGTAGAGTGAGTGGCACATGCCAGTATTCAGAAACATATGACAAAATATACCCTGCAACATGCTAACTGTAGCACATAGGTAATGAGGATTAGTAAGCAGTAAGTATATTCGTTGAAGTTTTTGCACATTTGAAAATTTTTCATAGCAAATGCTGAAAAAATATAATGAAAATAAAGTTCACTTAAATCTAAAGGTCTTTTGTGTCTTCATAAAAAGAAAGTCAAGGTCAAATTCCATTTCGTATAAAAGTTAGGGAGCTGCTTAAATGTTGTGCTTCAGTGTTAGGAGAGTTGAATGCTGTTGAGAGAGTTGTCAGGCAGGTTTGAAATATTTACATTGTCACTTTTAAAAAATGTATGGCATTTTAAAATATTAAGATATGAAGGCCAGGCAAGGACAAAAGGGGCATTTATATGGCATTACTCCTATAGTGTTTTATACATTAGGTCGAAATTATACATATTTACTTACTAGTTAGATTGAAGAGAACATTTCATCTATATCTTTGAAAAGTTAGAGGATGCTGATTCTTCAGAAGAATGGGACTATTCAATTATGCATTTAAAACTCAGCCCACAATTTAGGATAACCAGTGTTTTCTTCTATTTAACCCATTATTTAACAAAATAAAGATAAATTAGATTTAGTGAAAAGACAATTAAGGGAAGTCAGTGGAAGTCACATTATTTTCAATGTAAGGATTATCTGTTAGATTGTAACCCTACATAATGAAAAATCACTCAATTATAGAGCAAGTCCTATATGCTTATTCTCTTGGGTCTTGGGAAATGATAGTTGTATTCTCTAGCTGGTCTTATTGCTACAACTGTGCTTTTTCTTGCTGACATTTTGAGACAAGAGTCTTGTCATGTCGGAATCAGCCCAGGCCGACATGGAGCCGGAGATCTGTTGCCTCAGATTCCACAGTGCTGAAGTTACAGGCAATTGGCACCACACTGGCCTTGAACCGATTCCTAAAAATTACCTAGTAACCACTCATGCTCAGAACAGGTCCATGATGTCAGAAAATTATCAGTGAGCGGTGAACAAAAACCTTGTTTTTCAATATATGAATTGTGACAAACATTCTGTTTACTTTCACAAACATACTGCAGATGTTAAAATTTTTTGTAATATACTGAAATTTTAGAATTTTTAAAATAAATGAAACTTAATCAAAGATACAAGTATATCATTTTAAAAAACAGAACAAGCATGAAACAAAACATTAAATTTCATCTTATGTGTCTACATAACACCTGTTCATAGACTTTTAATCAGCACAGCTAACCCAAACAGCAGATTCACCGACCCAGCCAGCCCACAGCCCAACTGGGAGCGAGCCAGACTCATACTCAGCTTGGGTTGAAACCAGAGGCCACCTAGAGATGGCAGTGGCAATTGGGCTAACTTAAAAGACGCCATAGTGCGGAGAAGAAATGATAGTGGAGTGTTCAGCACTGGGACATCTCTATCACACTTCCCAAGACTCGGGGTCTATTGCAGAAGAGGTGGCAGAAAGATTGTAAGAGCCAAAAGAAGGATAGGAGTGCTTACAACGCAAACTTCCAGACACAAAGCAGCCTTGATATTCATGTCTTTGCAGTGCCTGATAATACCTACACATAAAGGGAGGAAAAGATGATACTGAAACAAAACAGAGACTCACTGAGATGGGGAAGATATATGGAGGAGGGTGAGGAGGGAATCATAACGGTTTGTGGTCTATAATTATGGAAGCTGTCAAAAGTTTAAGTGAAAATATAATAAAAATATGTATTTTATTTATTTAACTTATTATATGCAGGGTCTCATGTACCTCAGGATGGCCTCCAATTATGAATTCCTGATTCTCTTATCTCCATTTCCCATGTGTTAGGATTATAGGCATTTCCACCATGTCCAGTTTATATGGTGATAGGGAGCAAACCAAGGGAGTGTGCATGCTAGGCATGCACTCTACCAACTGAGTTACATCCCAGACCCTCCTAAGCTATTATGAGGCTCAACAGACACAATATTACTCTAGAAAACATCTACACGTTTCTAAAATCTCAACTTTTGAACTTACTTTCACACAGACAGGTAATAAACAGCTCATAAACCAGCAATGTCTCCTTACTCAATAGCTATTTTACAGAAGAGTCTAAACGTTTGACAGAAGATAATAAGCAGTTCATTACTTAAATTTAGAGTCTGAAATTTGAGTCTTGAATTTGGAGTCTGACAAAAGATGTTCATTATTAAGAAAAGATGTATCTTCACTTCCTTATTTATCATATTCAGCAAGCTTTTATGTCTGTTACTAAGAAAATAAACAGTAGTTAAGAATATCAAAATGGTGCCAAGCATAGTGGTGCACGCCTTTAATCTTAGCACCTGGCTGGGCGTGGTGGCACATTTAATCCCAGCACTTGGGAGGCAGAGGTAGGAGGATTGCTGTGAGTTCAAGGCTACCCTGAGACTATATAGTGAATTCCAGGTCAGCCTGGGCTAGAGTGAGACCCTACCTCGAAAAACAAAACAAAACAAAACAATCTTAGCACCTGGGAGGCTGAGGTAGGAGGATTGCTGTGAGTTCCAGGCCAGCCTGGAGCTGCAGAGTGAGAGTGAGTTCCTGGGCTAGAGTGAGACCCTACTTCAAAAAAGTGAAAAAAAATTCAATGATCATAAATTATAAATTTTATTAATTAGATTATAAATCTAATTATGTGGACAAACACAGAAAGAATAACTTTTGTGAAAACACTTATCATGGATAGCAAGGAATTACTACTTAAAACTTCTAACTCTCAAAACTACATGAAATTGCCTATGAAAATAGATATTGGCTAATATCTAACAATGTTTAGAGCTAAAAACTGAAAGATGGGACTGGAGAGATATGAAGATCTGAGTTTAATCCCCAGGATGGCCATGCATGTCTGTAGCCCTAAGTGCTGAGGGGACTGCAGACAGATGATCACTGGGGTTCCCTGGCCAACCAGTCTAATGACAAATGGGGAGTTCTAGGGTTAGTGAGATAGATATTCTGTGGGAAATAAGGCAACACAAGAGTCATAGCAGATAGACACCCAATGTTGTCTTCTGTGCATGTGTGCATGGGACATATGCATACACACATCATACATACTACACTACCAAAAATTGTAGACAGAAATCATGTCCAAAAAATGCAAGACCAAAAACCTTAAAAGAGCTGAAAGGTAAGATATTAATTTCTGATGGAGTTGTAATATTATAGAGTGAGAAGGGCCAAGTGAGGATGTTTTGAATTAACGAATCAAAAGAATCTCAGCTTTTTACTGAGGCTGAAGGAATCATGCATTTGTTTTATAATATCTGAGTGTCACTATGCACCAGAAAATGGGAATGAAATAAACTGCAAGACACTGTCTCCTTCCCTTCAGCAATTAACTATGAGCAAAGGTGACATTAAAGCAGCACTATTAAGCATGATACCTTGAGAGCAGAAACACGCCACCACTGGGCTCAGCTCTTCTCAGGGACCTAGCCCTTGAGTCTTCACTAGGAGCATGCATTAGGAAGTGACGGCCACATACTCTGATAGCTACGTCAGTCATTTTGGCTGCAGACTCCAAACACTAAGGAGGTATTATTAGATGCCTCTGAGTGCTGAGTCTTCTTCCACTGTTACCTCTTTAATGCTTGCTATATCTTCCTGTAGACAGCTACTGCCCCTTGAGTCTAATTCCAGTATAGCCTAGAGTAAGGGGATGAAAGACACATTAAGCAAAGACAGAGTGCTGGCAGCTAAGAACATGGACCACTCAATATCTCACTGACGGTTTCAGTCATACTCTTGAGTATGACTTTTCATTTTTCTCCCATGAAACAGTTGGTAGATTAAAAACAAGGTTCTGGCCGGGCGTGGTGGCGTATGCCTTCAATCCCAGCACTTAGGAGGCAGATGGTCTCAAGGCCATCCTGAGACTACATAGTGAATTCCAGGTCAGCCTGGACTACAGCAAGATCCTACCTCAAAAAAACCAAACAACAACAACAAAAAGGTTCTGACCAGGTGTGGTATCACACACCTTTAAAGAGTCCCAGCACTAAGGAGGCAGAAGTAGGATCACTGTGAGTTCGAGGTCTGCCAGGGCTAGAGTGAGACTCTACCTTGATAAATCAAAAAAACAAATAGCAAAAAAAAAAAAATCAGGTTCTATTCAATGTTTAAAGTCTATAGAAAGTAAATCTGACAAAAAGCAAAATACTGTCAGAACTAAAAATATATTACTGAAAATGTAAGGAAAAGAAAATTAAGTTAGTAAATCAAATCTTTCTTTTGTGGTTCTAGCTACTGAACCCAGCGTCCTGCACATGCTACACAAGCACTGAGTTACTTCCCAGCCCCATCCTTGGTGATTTCACTTCATTTCAAAGAACAAATGTTTTAGCTGAGTGTGGTGTCATATGCCTGTAATCCCAGTACTTGGGAGGCTGAGGTAGAAGGATCCCAAATTTGAGCCCATATTAGGTTAAATAGTAAGACTACCTAAAACAAACAAACAAACAACAAAACAAAACCAAAAAAACAAACATGGAACTGGGAACCAAGTCAGAATCCTATTGGAGACCAAGATCATGGACTCCAAATGAGAAGTTCCCACTAGTCTTTTAGTCAAAAAAGCAGCTACATCCATCAAATTCTCTCTTAAGTAACGATGCTTATCCCATTTCACCTATGCTGATCTCACTCTTTTGGAGAATCTTTTTTCTTTGCAGAAGGCGTCAAGTCAAGAACAAGGAGATAAACCACCCCTCGCACATCAGCCAGGGCCCAGGTGAAACCACAGAGGAACTGGCAGGCTGAGCAAGAGGGCTGCTTCCATGGCCAGCCTGACAACCAGAGCCGGGGTGATGGAGACAGACACTGAGGAGACTCAAATCCTGCCAAAGCAGAAATCCAGAAGCTGCTGAGCGCTCATCACTACAGTAGACTTACATCACACCCATCATAGCTCAGGCAATTTTGCGGAAGAGGGAGTGGAAAGTCGACAAGAGCCACAGAGTGGTAGGGTGTGGGAGGGACTATCCAGAGGCACTGCCCACCCCCAATAACTGAATGCTGCTCTCACAACACCTAACCCACAACCCCATGGGGAATACCAGCAATCCCACGGAGGAGGGGCAGGGAGGAGAGAAATGATGGTACCAACACATGATGTGTCTATACAAAGTTTCTACTTAATTAAACAAAAGCTTAGATTGAAGAATTAAAAAAAACAATAAAATAAGAAAGAGGGACTGAGATGAGATGGCTCAGCGGTTAAAGGCACTTGCTTGCAAAGCCTGCTGGCCTAGGTTCAATTCCCCAGCACCCATGTAAAGCCAGATGCACAAAGTGGTGGGTGCATGCATCTGGAGTTGGTTTGCAGTGGCAAGAGGCCCTGGTGTGCTCATTCTCATTCTCTCTCTCTCTCTAATTTAAAATTAAAAAAATTTTTAAAAATATTTTATTTATTCATTTTCAATGAAGAGAGAGAGAGTAAAGACAGAGAGAGAAAGAGAGAGAGAGAGAGAGCGAGCACCAGGGCCACCACCTTGTACCTTGTGGGTCTGGCTTATGTGGGTACTGGGGAATTGAACCCAGGGCCTTAGGCACTGGAGGCAAGTGCCTTAACCGCTGAGCCATCTCTCCAGCCCAAAATTTTTTAAAAAGGAAGAAAAAGAAAAAGAGAGACATGCTGGGCGTGGTGGCGCACGCCTTTAATCCCAGCACTCAGGAGGCAGAGGTAGGAGGATCGCCGTGAGTTCAAGGCCACCCTGAGACTACATCGTGAATTCCAGGTCAGTCTGGACTAGAGCGAGACCCTACCTCGAAAAACCAAAAAAGAGAGAGAGAGAGAGACAGAAAACAGATTTACTAAGACTTGGATTAAAACATGAATATCCATTAACTTGAGGACAGATGGACTAATATAAGCTTCAATGTAACTCAACAGTACTATATTACCATAGCATGAGCATATCATTTGAGTCTATAATAATAAAACACATTTTAAGACTAGACTTTCTTCAAGAAACATGGAATCTAAGTAGTTCCAAGAACAGTTGATTTGATTACTTTCTTATTTTTTCATCTAAATGTCCTAATTGCCAGGCAAAATAACATCCCAGAAGACATATCCTGGAACATAAAAACCATTTTTTTTCCAAGCCTTCGCGCTTTACTAGATGTTGCAGTCAGCTCCATGTTGTTAGAAGCTGGCTCATTTCCATATATACAAACAGAGAGACACCATCAAACAGCCAGCAAACACCAAAAAGCACAACCAGCCAGAGCTTCAACTGTACTCCACACAACCTAGGACCCCACTGACACGTCCCCTGTAGCAGGGATCTGCCTGCTAGGGACTCAAGTTGCAAGCTCAATTTTAATAAGAGACCTGAGTCTATGAGGCCATACATTCAAACTACCACATTTTAACTATCACACTATACAAGTACAATTTAATAAACATTAGAATAGGATGGCTATAGAGCTCTACCAACGGACCCAGCTATCCCTCTACTACTGGACATCTACCCTCAAGATTTCATGCCTCAGCACAGAGACATCTGCTCAACCATGTTTATAGCAGGTCAATTCATAGCAGCTAAGAATTGGAATCAACCCAAATGGCCATCACTGGATATCAAAGATGTGGTACATATACACTATAGAACTCTACTCAGCTGAAAGAAAAAAATGACATAATAAAATTTAAAGAAAAGTGGACTGACTTGGAGAGATCATACTTAATGAACTCATAAAAACAGAAAGACAAACACCACAAATTCTCCCTCATATGAGGTTCCTAACAAGGTTAAGCTTAAGCTCTAAGCAAACCTGACAGGTGAACTGAAAGACTGTAAAAGGGGATGGAAAGAATTGGGAGGGAGTGGGGAATGGGAGGGTGGAGGGACTTATACAATAAGTTAATCCAATAATGAATCAATACCATAAAATCCTTACTTTCATACAGTAAGCTCTTGAGGAAGCTGTGCACATTGCCTGATACTACCATTTAAATCCAGATGCACAGAGTGACCCATGTGTCTGGAGTTCACTGCTATGGTAAGAGGCTGTGGTATAGCCCTACTCTCTCTCTGTTTACAAATAATAAAAGTATTTTTTAAAATCTTTATTAATGATAACTAGATACATTGTATGAGCAAATCTTGTGATGGTACCCCTATTTCCCTCCTTTCTCTCCCCAACATTGGGGACCTCCTTGGTGTACGTACTGGATCTGTCCTTGGGGTAGGGGGTTATGAATTGCACAGGAAGTACCCAGGTTTATTTTAAAATTCATTTTCAAGCAGAGAGAAGGAGAGAGAGAGAGAGAGAGAGAGACAGAGAGAGCGAGCGCACCAGGGCCACCACCTTGTGGGTCTGGCTTATGTGGGTACTGGGGAATTGAGCCCAAGGGCTTAGGCACTGGAGGCAAGTGCCTTAACCGCTGAGCCATCTCTCCAGCCCCCAGGTTTTTTTTTAAATAAAAATATTTTTAAGGACTGAAGAGATGACTCAGCAGTTAAAGGGCTTGCTTGCAAAGCCTAACGGCCTGGGGTTAATTTCCCTAGTACCTACGTAAAGCCAAATGCACTGAGCGGTATATGCATCTGGAGTTCATCTGCAGTAGATTGCACTGAGGCCCTGGCATGCTCATTATTTCCCTCTGTTTCTCTCTCTGTCTGTCTCTCTCATCTCTGCTTGCAATTAAATAAAAATATTGAAATAAATATGTATTTTAAAAAACTTTAAAAAATATATAAGTAAAATGAAATTTTATCGGAATTAAGATTCTATACCATCAGGTTTACTTGCTGTGACTCTTGAAAACACTAACCAAACAACAAGCTATTTTTAAAGTGATACCTTCTAAATATAAAAATTATACATGCCTTTCTCAATTGTTTAGGTAAAGGAAAATTCCACTCTCACCCTGTTTTCCTAACTCACTTTCAGAAGAGAGCCACTCTCAACAGATTCTTGTGTATCTTTTTTTTTTGTTGTTGTTGTTTTTCGAGGTAGGGTCTCGCTCTAGCCCAGGCTGACCTGGAATTCACTATGTAGTCTCAGGGTGGCCTTGAACTCACAGCGATCCTCCTACCTCTGTCTCCCGAGTGCTGGGATTAAAGGCGTGCGCCACCACGCCCGGTGACTCTTGTGTATCTTTAAGGCATTCTTCACATATAAGTTAATGCAATGCAAAGACTATCTTACAATTTTTAAAGAAAACTGTAAATACTTTATTCAGATAGTGAACAGTAGAAAAAAATTAAAATACAGAAATAAGTATTTAAGATGCATGAACACTTGTTTGTGAGCAGAGCATAAAGGCCTATGACAAGAAAAGCAACTCCAGGTGGGAAGTTCCTCTACGGGAAACAATGTGGGATGTACGGGATTGTGGGGAAGCACACAGCCACCAAAAGATGAAAAGGAGTCAAAAATTCACCAAATTTTAAACATCAAAACAGCAAACAGAATGTTAAAATACACTATGAGTTTAAAGATAGTCAAGTATAGAAAAAGTTTTCCCATACTATATTCAAAGCCAGAGACATAAACAGGTTAATATTAGTTCTTTCTTTTGACAACAGCACTAAAAAAATATTTTTATTTACTTACGCGCGCGCGCGCGCGCGTGTGTGTGTGTGTGTGTGAGAGAGAGAGAGAGAGAGAGAGAGAGAGAGAACAAGCATGAGTATGGGCATGCTAGGGCTTCTTGCTCCAGATGCATGGGCCACTTTGTGCATCTGGCTTTAAATGGGTACTGGGTTATTGAACCCAGGCTAAAAGGCTTTGAAAGCAAGTGCCTTTAACCACTGAGCCATCTCCCCAACCCCAAGAGCATTTTTTAAATATAGAAAGAACATATAAGAATAAGCATGCCATTTGGTAATTAGGAAGTTTGACCCTCAAGAACAAGAGAAAAGGTATTTAATGGCAGGACTGTTAATTTCCCTTTCATTTGGGTACCAGAGAATATAGAAACTTAAGAAAAGAATGTTTATAGAAACTAACTTCCTTACCCACACAAACAACACCAATTTGATCTAGGTATGTCCCTATTTTACCTGTACAGTGGAAGGTTATATGACTCTAGACTGTAAAGATGCTGGAAGATCAAATAACAGCAGACTGGATAAGGATCCTGTTCTACATGTCTAACACATTACCAAGTCCCTGTTAAAAGGTGAAAATTCAATTCCAGAACATGTGAACTACAAATCTAATATTCAATAATAAATCATCTGACAATTATATTAAAAAACACTGGGGGCAGGAGAAATGGCTCAGTGGTTGGGACATGTATTAGGGTTCTATAGAGAAACAGAACCAACAGAATGAATTATATTAAAGGGGGGGGATTTATTGGATTATTTTATGGCAGTCCCGTGATAGCAGTCTGCAAGCCCGAGAGTCAAGGAAGCAGTAGACTGCTGGGTGCCTCAACAGTCCAATCCAGCACTGAAGGCCTAAAGGGGAAGGCTGAGGCAACTGTTCCAATTTCAAAGAAGAGATGAATGACAACACCAGCAGCCAGGCAGGCAAGGGGAAGAGAAATTTCCTTCCCCTTTATATAGCCTTAGGTTAGGGTGGGGTCTTGCAACCCTTCCCCAGACTTGTTGACTTTCTGAGTCTCTGGAAACTTCCTTCCTGAACTGTCCTCCCAGGAAGGGATGTTTGTTTCCAACTCCCCTGAGCTTCCTTACATCCTTTCCCCTACTGAGAGGGCTTCCTGTAAACAACCTCAGAGACCTATCCAAGATTGCTAAACAGGTCAAATTGACAACAAAATTTAACCATCAGAGGATGCTTGCCTGCAGAGCCCAACAACCAGGGTTGTAAAGCCAGATGCATAGAGCTGCCCGTGAATCTGGAGTTGGTTTGCAGTGGCTACAGGCCCAGGCATGCCAATATTCTCTCTCTCTCTTTGTATCTCTCGGCTTATAAATAAAACATTAAAAAAAATATAAACCAACCGGGTGTGGAGGCGTACGGCTTTAATCCCAGTAGTGGAGAGGCAGAGGTAGGAGGATCGCCATGAGTTCAAGGCCACCCTGAGACTACATAGTGAATTCCAGGTCAGTCTGGGCTAGAGGGAGACCCTACCTTGAAAAACCAAAAAAATAATAAAATGAAATAAAATAAAACACCAAAAAACACTACTATAGCAGGGCGTGATGGGGAGGCAAAGGTAGGATTGCTGTGAGCTTCTGGCCACCCTGAGACTTCATAGTGAATTCCTGGTCAACCTGGGCTAGGGTGAGACACTACCTTGAAAAAACAACAACAAACAAAAACCAATGAGATAGTCTTATCTAGCATTTTACATCTTATAGCATGATGGATTAAAAACAAACCAAAATTTAGAAATTATTTGGTAGAAGATGAAATGATAAATTGTTTATACCATACTAAAACTTTTAATTCAGTATACACAACATCTTATGAAGTTTATCAAGAAGTCGATAACAGTTAAGTCCAGGAATCAACCAGGAATATCCCTATAAAAGAACAAATGGCCTGGTGTAGTGGTTAATGCTTCTGATCTCAACATTTGGGAGGCAGAGGTAGAAGTATTGCCGTGAGTTCAAGGCCAGCCTGAAACTACATAGTGAATTCCAGGTCAGCCTGGGCCATAGCAGGACCCTACCTCAAAAAATAAAAAACAAAAATAATGAAAGATCAAAATAAAATACTTAAGGATGAGTGAATTCTAGAACTCTAAGCGTAACCACATCTATCTTGTCTCAAGACATTAAAAGCAAACAGAATTAAGGAACTAAAATTATTCTGGCTTCCGGAAGGAACCCTTTCAGTTAGGAACGACCATATTTCCTGAGACCGGAAAATGATAAGTCACCCTTGCTTTCACAAGCCCATGGTTGAGGCTCTGAGTGAGTAGAATATCATTTTTAAGAGTCTTTAAGATTCTTAAGGTGTTTTTTTTTTTTTTTTTTTTTTTTTTTTTTTTTTTTTTGCATTTTTGAGGCAGGGTTTCACTCTAGCTCAGGCTGACCTGGAACTCACTCTGTAGTTCCTGGCTGGCTTTGAAAAAATTTTTATTTATTTATTAGGGGAGAGAGAGAGAGAGAGAGAGAGAGAGAGAGAGAGAGAGAGAGAGAGAGAGAGAGAGAGAGAGAGGGAGGGAGCAGAAAGAATGGGTACACCAGGGCCTCTACCTACTGCAAACTCCAGATGCACATGCCACTTTGTACATCTGGCTTTACATGGGTACTGGAGAACTGAACCTGGGTCTTTGGCTTTGCAGGCAAGTGCCTTAACCGCTGAGCCATCTCTCCAGCCCCTAGACGTTTTAAGGGACATTTTCATTACTGGGAAGATTGCATGATTAAGAATATGGCATAAAACTAAGTAACAGTTGTCAAACTTTTAAGTTTAAAAAACATGACTTCTCGTATTGTATTTTCTCTCCATCATTTCTTGCCACTAAATCCAACAAAAACTTCCAAGCCCTCTGGAGATAAACCAGTTTAAGCAGCTCAAGGTCTACATTGGTCAATAGGAGCTAGAAGTGGCACGTGCACTTCCTTACTATAAAAACTCAATGCAACACTCAAGGTATTTCAACCACAGCTCAGTAATGAAATATGTGGGACTCAAGCCCTAAAAACCTCTTTAGAGCCCCTCCATTCAATAGAATAGCAGCATGTTAGCTAGAAGCTAGCTTAGCTAGCTGAACCACTCTATAAAAGCAGAAATTTCAAAAAGAATTCCGATACACACTTGGATACAATCAGTGACTATTTAAAAGCTGGTCAGAGGCAAAAAAAACAGCTAGAAAACACATATCCAAACCACTAAATTGTACAGTTTAGGATTCTCTGTGCTGAAAGCTATTAAATTTTATCACTCATCTTTAAGCAAAATACATAGTTGTAAGGAGACAAAAATGAGAAGCTCGAAATCAATATTTTTCTACCTTGACACACACCTTCCCACATACCTCATTACTACTGCAGTGCCCACTATGCTAACCTAACCATCATTACAAAGTCTTGAATTCCTGGTGGTGTCAAATGAGGATAATCCAGTAATTAAAGAATCTTGTTATCTGGGTCTCTCCTTACCGTCGGTGACATCCTGGGGGTTAGAGGTCCGGTCACTGGCGGGGTCCAGGGCAACAGTGGCCAGCGAGGTGGTGGCCCCAGACATTTCACTCATGGGCTCGCTTCGGCTGGTTTCTGGCACACTTTCCCGGGAGCTAAATCTTACTCGGGAGCTAGATCTAGAGCTGAGGTCCGGGCTGGTGTCTGACAAACCTGGAATGTCATCGATCTTTGTTGGTGTCACCATGAACCGAACTGAAGCCATCTTGGTGGTGGTTTCTGGAGGATGCATTTTTCCTTTTCCTTTATGACAAAGAGAAAGGAAGAGCTCATAAAAAATCTTCCTCCTGCACTAGCTACTTTTCATTATAAAAACAGGAAACAAAAACCCTCAATTACCTTGATTTACATCCCACAACAGTCCCAATTAAGAATCCTTGTCCTCAGAATTAAGCCAACCGTTCTAGAAAGTGCACCACCAATAACTGAAGAAAGATTTTTTGAGCCACGAACAGAAGAGCTCGAGAGCAAAGCGATGCTAATATTGTGTAACGTGGCTTCTTCAGAACGAGGAGCTGCCCAGCCTTCCTCCCCGGCGGGGGGCTGGGCTCGGAGCCATGACCTGGGGCAGGGGTCTCGCGGCGAGGAGGGCGCGCGGCCACCTGTTGGGTCTCAGGTGGACGCCCCGCAGGGGCGGCTGGGACGTGGCGCGTCCACTGGGGTCTGGGGGCGGAGGTGTGCAGGCATCACGGGAAGGGACCGGCTCCGGCCTCCCCGAGGGGCCCCGGCGTCGCGAGTCCCGCCGGGGTCTCCCGCGGGGGCGCACGGCGCGGCCGCGCGGTCCCCGGTCGCCGTCCCCGGAGGCGGCGGGCCGCCGAGGTCAGGTCGCCGGTGCGCGGGCGCTCGGCCGGCGCCAGCTGATCCGGGTGCGCGCGCAGCTCTTGTTTACTAGCCGGTAACTGTTCCCGGCCGGCGCCCCCGCCACACGCCGAGGGTCGTTACGTGACCTCGCCGCCCCCCGCCCCGGGCCCGGCGGGCTGCGCCCGTGCCGCCGCCGCCGCCGCCCTCCCCTGCCCGCCCCGCTCGTTCCTCATTCGAGGTGAACCGTCGGGAGAAGCCAGGCAGCAGCTGGCGGGCGGGCGGCGCCTCGGCCGCGGGCACCGGCAGCCCCGCCCCGTCTCCGCAGCGCGAGGCGTGCAGCGCGCCTGCGCCTCGGCGAAAGGCACGACGGGAGTTGTAGTCCGCCGCGCGGCCAGAGGGTTCTGTCCCCAGGGCCCGCTGAGCCGCCCGCATCTCAGGGGCAGGCCGGCCACAAGTCACCCTCACTTGTACCCAGACCTGTACCTACCACATACCAGATAGGACGGACCTTTGTAACTGTTGGGAGGTCCGTGACTGAAACAGTATCAAGTTTACAGTGCACGCCACATTTTCCCCCTTGTTCCTGGCCTTTTAAAACTTGCTATGCACGCCTTCTAGCCAGACTTAAACCTTCATTACAGAAAACATCTCTAATTACAGATCTGGAGGACACTGGGGTATTTTCTCCACTGCATTTTTCAATGTTTGCACAACTACAATTACTGTCAATGGAATGTTTTCAAGTGTTTCGTTTCATCTAGAGGTATTTAATAAATTCCAGCTCATCGATATTTTGTTTGAAAATTTCCTGGAAATTTGACCAAAGCCAACATCTTGAATTCCAGAAACTAGTCACCTGGCTTTGCCTGCAATGGTTCAAGCTGCACCCTCAATAGTGGATCAGAACGGTTTAGGACCTGGGCCTGGGAATTCCCTTTGATTAAATGACTAGTCTAGTTAAAATACAGCCTGGGAACACAAAGAAAAATTCCCACTGAAGTAAAACTGGGTTCTTGTCTAGCACACCCAGCAGTGGGAGTGAGGTTGGAGGCAGGACTGAAAAATATATTTTTTGAGTCAGGGCCGTGAACTTGCTATACTTGAATTTATGATCCTCTTGCCTTCATCTCCCTAGTGCTGGGATTACAGGTGTGTGCAACCATTTCTGGCTTTATGTGTGGTGCTAGGGATTGGTCCCAGGGCTTCGTGGGTACTTCACAAGCACTCAACCTACAGCTTCCCTCAACCTCTCTTTTCACTTGCTTTTTACATAGGGATTATGTAGCCCATGCTCTCAAGGACTCAGGGGAGGGACTCATCCTGCCACACCCTTCCTTCTGCTGGGATTATAGGTTTGAGTCATGGTGGCACAGTGGATCCCGTATTATACCCTTTGAGTATATATATAATTTTACTGGGAACTTTAATATATGAGCATACTATAAATTGGCTGTTTTCTCATAGGCTTATCCTGCTGTTCCCTCTCTCCGTCTCACGAATACAGCAGTGGCTTCACCCAGTGGCGCTTACAAAAAATGTAAGAATGCCTCTTCTTCCGCAATGTTCCTTGAGCCTTGGAAGAGTGCTATACAACTTCTTCAGTGTTGAACCCTCAGCAGCCTCTTAATTTTTTGCCTTGGAGATTTGAGTGTCCTCCGTGTCTCTTCTACCACCATCTCCATGGAGGTTCTCTGAGGTTTTTTTTTTTTTTTCTTTGACTTATTTTGAAGGTAGGGTCTCACTCTAACCCAGGGAGAGATCAACATTTTCTCAAACAGGCTTGCTGCTAATTCAGACTTCACAAACTATTAAAAAATGCTGGGGGTTGGGGGGAGTCAGAAAGATTGCTCGGCAGTTAAGGCGCTTGCCTGCAGAGCCTAAAGACCTGAGTTCAATTCCCCAGTACCCATGTAAAGCCAGATGCAGGGGCATATGCTTCTGGAATCTGTATGGCTGGAGGCCATGGCACACCCATTCTGTCTCTCTTCTCTTTCTCTGCTTGCAACTAAAAATATTTTTAAATAAAAAAAAAATACAAACTCCTTCCCCACTTTTTTCTTCGAGGTAGGGTCTCACTCTATGCCAGGCTGATCTGGAATTCACTATGTAGTCTCAGGCTGGCCTCAAACTCATGGAGATCCTTCTACCTCTGCCTCAAGAGTGCTGGGATTAAAGGTGTGTGCCACCACACCCAATTAGTTTACTTGCTTATGCTTTACTTATACATACTAATTCCCTCTTGCAACTGTTTTTTTTTTTTTTCGGTTTTTTGAGGTAGGGTCTTGCTCTAGTCCAGGCTGACCTGGAATATATAGTCTCAGGGTGGCTTTGAACTCATGGTGATCATCCTACCTGTCTCCCCAGTGCTGGGATTAAAGGCGTGTGCCACCATGCCTGGCTTCTCTTGAAACTGTTTTCTAAGCACTAACCAAATCCCATAAAGACTGCTCTCAGATGCTAATTCCCAGAAGAATTTCTTCAATCCTTGGTAGACCCACACGTTTGCCTTTTCTTTTCCATATTAATTAGGATTCTTCCCAGGTTAGTCATTTAGTTCAGCACAAGCATTAACAATGGGAATGAAGGTTTCTATTTTGTAAGATAACGACAGAAATGCATTCAATAGCAAAATTCACTTACTGACTTGGTTAAGAAACTTCCAGGGCTAGAGATACAGTTAATGATGTGGGATTTGTGGGTTCAGGAGGGGTCCCCCAGATTTACAAACCCCGTTTGGGTTCTGTACAACTCTTTAATGAAGAATAATGACAGACTCAAGAAGGACAAATTATGAATTATTAAGTTTATTTGGGGAGAAATCACAAACTGTGGAGTTTATTTAAGGGGAATTGGGAAAAAAGGCCAGAACACATTCTCATATGGAAAACACTACGGAAAAACTGGAGGAGAGCTGCAGCAAGCACGTGGAAAGAGAAACAGGCTTTCAAGGCAAGAGCCAGAGCACGAGGAAAATGAAAATGAAAAGAAAGCTTTTGGAGAGGGGTTCAAGTGGAACCACAAGCATGTGGAAAGTGAGAAGACACCGAGGCTTCCAGGAAAGGGTTAGAGAACTGCTGAGAACATGTGGAAGGTGGGACTGAGGAGAAATACACATGGCCTCCAGCAGAGGGACAGAGAGCTTAAACAGCTGAAGGGAAATAAGCCTAGAAGGAACACACATGACATCTGCCTCCAGGTGGAGGGTCACCCACGTGATCCAAAGTGTAAATACTACCTGGTGAATTCAGAGACCAGAGGAAGGTTGTATATGTAACTAGGTGAAAAAATTATAAAGCAGAGATGAGCAGAGAGGCTAGAATTAAGAGACAGGGCTATGTTTTCCTATCCCCACCCAGCCAGGCTTTTGGGTAGGGGCAGGGGCTAAAGGGGTCTGGAGGTGGGGGGAGAGACAGACACTCTCCAAGACCTCCACCTTTATAATGTCAGATCCAAGTACGCAAGGGGAGGGCTCCATTGGTCAGTGGACTTGGAGGGTAGACCCCCCCCCAAGCCAGCTCGCCTGGGTGGGCCCACATCTGATCAGCCCACTTGGGTTGTAGCTTGCTAAGACCATGGAGAGCTGGGGCATGTAGCTCAGTCTTGGTCAGACACGAGTTCCTGCTCCACCAAGTTTTCAACGACGAGATGCCATGTGGCGAATAGGCCTCAAGTTCTAACTGAAACTGCCTAAAAGAAGCTAGCTCTCTCCTATTCTAAGGAAGGTACCTGCCTAGTCTTGGGTTCAGTCCCCTGCACTGTGAGGTGATGGAGGACACAAACAAAAAAAACAATTTCCATAACCCATCCTTCTTCTAGTGGGTTATTTGAAGAGATTTTAACATTTCTTTATCCCTTTAATAGGATGAGGTTAACTTGAAAATCTCTCACAATATGAGAAACTACGAGTGAATGGGCTAAGGAATAAAATTACTTGACAGGAAAATATATTTCATTTCACTATTGCTATAATTTATTTAAAAGTTTTCTGTTAATGATGATCCAAGTCAAAGATCCCTCACCCCCACCTCCCTGCAACAATTTTGCGCTTTTCCCTTTAAGATTATCCAGCAAGCTTGCAGAATATCTTCTCCACAAAGAAATTTTAAGATTTGTGGCATTAAGCAACCTTGTTCAGAGCCAGAATGACATGCCAGAAATGAGACCAGGAAGCCAGCCGATTAACCTGACAAGGCTGGGAAGGCCTGCTTTGCTTATAATATTCTGCCCCACAATTAACTAGATTAAAACTCATGTGTGGTTGTCCCAGTACCATAGCTCAAGTTCTAAGAAATTTCTAGTACTTTTGGGAAAAAAATTAAATTCTACAGCCAGGTGTAGTGGTGCTCACCTAGGAGAACTCAAAACAGTGGAGGCAGGAGGATCAGGAAGGAGCTCAAAGCATGGAAAAAGACTGTCTCAAAAAACAACAAAAACAGGGCTGAAGAGATGGATTAACGGTTAAGGCATTTGCCTGTGATGCAGAAGGACCTAAATTCCCCAGTGCCCATGTAAAGCCAGATACACAAGAGGGCGCACGTGTCTGGAGTTCATTTGCAGTGGTTGGAGGCCCTGGTGCACCCATTCTGTCTGCCCCTCTCTCTCTCTCTCTCTCTCAAATAAATATGAGTTCGAGGCTACAGAGTGAGTTCCAGGTCAGCCTGGGCTAGAATTAGAATGTACCTCCAAGGACCCCCTCAAAAAAAAATTGAAAAAATGAAGGCCCAATAATATTTTGGTAAACAAAACTCTGTTGGAGGGGCTGGAGAGGTAGCTCAGCGTTAAGGCGCTTGCCTGCCAAGTCTGAGGACTTGGTTCGATCGCCCAGGTACACAAGGTGGTGCAGAGGCTGGAAGCCGTGGTCACCCACTCTCCACCTGCCTCTTGCTCCCTCCGAAAGAAACATTGTAAGGAACTAGCTGGAACCTCTCATCCCACATAGTAGCTAACTACCCGGGGGATCATGGAGACGGGCGGAGGAGGTCTGGAACAGGCATTCCTGTTCATGACAACCACACTCCGCCTGCAAGCCCTCGGAAGACAGGAGACACGGAGGCTAAGCTAGGTTACGTGTTTATTCAAGAGGAGAGCCGGGGGTGGAGGCATGGGGGGGGG